>JAUOBX010642161.1:0-14907 GCA_032360705.1 Eupentacta quinquesemita | reverse complement strand
CAGTTTTATAACAGACGCCGTGTGGCTGAGTCACTCAGTAATGTGCGAGTGCTGTAATGATGGGTGTTACTGGAACTGAATACTGAAAAACAAGCTATGCAGATGTGAAACAATCCACTGGACACACTTGACCCAATTGCTTGTCAGGCATTAATTGGCTCTGTCTCCATTGGTACGTTTCTAGTTCACATAGTACGGTAGTTGGCTGAAGAGATTGGAATCACTAATGTACCTATGGTAAATTGGGGAATTTCCCGGACCTCAGGACGAGTGGGTGGGACACTTTATTGGGGTTGTCATGTATGTATGTCATCGTAATTAGGAGCACACGGCCTAGCCCATACTAGCGATCACTTATATTTAGGAGTAATGACCCATATTTTTGTCAATTACCTAGAAGTAGTATACTGATAAACAGTGCTCAATTGGTTACAGGAACCTACTGTGGATCTGATAAATTAATAAACTGACATTGTTATTAGCCCACAGTTAGACCAATTGTCAATGAATGACGAATGTGAGGAAATTGCACAAATTTGTTATTCGACCAAACACAATCTTTGAACCTCAGACTACTACATGTATCTAATTTATATACATAAATAATCGATAGCGTTCGGATCCTAATAGTAAATCCATAATAATACAGATCCATGAGAATAGAGGTGGTAGGCCTATGGTAGGCCCATTTTGTTCCTGGGCCACATTATGACGCATGGCACTCTCCATGTGTTCTTCAATTGATGTCCGACGTGCCGTGCCGTCTTGTTATAAGTGTTCCGGGAGTCGTATATGCTGTGAAGCAAGGAATAATTCGATATTGGTCAACCGATATCGCAGGCTGTAGAATGGCTCGTTCTTGATGGAAACCTAGCTGTGGTGCCTGCGTTCAACTTACTTGTGTTTTACCTCCCACATGTGTATGGTATGGAGGCATACAGAAGGATTATACCATAAACAGAGTCAGCTAGACACTGATGATGGATGGAGGCCGTCGATAATGCTCTCAATTAAAGCTGATTATTTTTGTTTAGACTATCATAATGTAACACTTTCGTGTGGAATGGAAAGGCAAACGAGTGACGATTATATGCTATCTGTAATTGGAGCCATCGTGGGGTAGTACAGAGAGCGATGATGAAGAAATGACGTTGTTTTATGCATGGGATGCAGTCAATTCATCTGATCTGATACACGGGTAAACTGGCAAAGAGTGATGAACTTATGCACACTCGGGAATTATAAACACTCGAGAGCTGTCATTTGTGCCTTCTTCTGTTAACGAATTAGCAGTTTGTTTGGAACAAATGAGGACATCAGAACAACACTCTTCAAGGCTTTCGCGACGTACTGACGTATCAGTAGGAAACATTCACTTAATGGATTAACCGTCATTATAACCCGGAATAACGATCCCGTGGTGATTGTGTCCAAAATATCACGTATACACTCTATGCGAAATGAAACAACACTCATAGCATGCGTTATTTCTTATACGATAGCAATCGGTGATGACATATATCATAGATGATCTGGACGATGCGGATTCAAAATACGCATCGAGTGATCAGGTTATGTTGTCGATAACTCGTTTTTCATAGTGGTATCAAACGGAGTTGTTATCATCTACAAGTTTCTTCACTCGTAACGGCGAAATTGCAAGTTGTGCAATGGATGAACCATCCTGAATACCAGAAACTTTCAATCGTGCAATAACTTGGGTTACTGATGGCATATTACAAATAGTGGCATTTGGATGATGGCTCATTTTGCCTGATGTTCGTTCTGATCGGGACGACACGAGATTGCATTATTGAACTCCTGATACATTCTGACAACCGATTCACGATAATAAGCCAGTACACGGTTAACACCTTCGCCACCGCCCCCAATTTAAGTAGGAGTTCGTTATTAGGCTCAGATCGGAACATGGCATGTCGAAACTACACATTTTCATATGACTGTTGTATGTTGCCTTGTTGATGTATTGTCTTTCATGTAAACGAATGCGCCTCAAATATACTGTACACAGTAAATGTCAAATGTGATCGCTAGCTATGATATATTATGAACATGTTTGGTTTTGGTTCCATTTAAATAGTTAGCTCGTATTTAATTTGTATTATGCCGAGCGAGTCGCTCGTGAACCGCCCCAGTCGCGTCGCTTCAGTCGCTGCTGGTGTGAAATCTCTGAGCGATTTATATTGGTTTTCAATTACGTATTAATAAGTCGCTCAGTTGGCCGTCGTTCGATTATTTTGCGGTGTGAAAGCCCCTTAACAGGTTCACACCCGACGCGATTCGATCGCATGGAATCTACCTTCTTTTCACTTGTGTTGGCCTGATAGTGGAGTTGTGACGAAATTTATGATTACACCCAAGCATATACGTATAACAAGTTTAAAGAACAGCGGATTCGAGAACAGTTGTGATATTCATTGAACAAAGTACATGTATATTGGGTACATGCTATTTATAGCTGATAATTGAACATAACCTCTTTTGACATGTTCGACAATTGTAACGGAATACCGGTTAGGATAACGCTGAATATAATACACACATACATAGCGGTTGGCATGACCCGTGTAAATATTTCATTTCTCAGGCAACCAGAGTGTTACGTGGGCAGAATACTGTTATTATATTCAACTGCAGTGTTGCGATGTGGACGTTAGTCGCTAACCTACGTATAGGATATGAATACCGCATCAGCTTTGACTAACATTATAGCCCAACGTCCATAGCATTTGCGCATGCATTGCTGATATTAGACAGACGTATACGTGAACACAACAGCGTTGTGGATTTGAGTTGGATTATATAATGAGAGATTTACTGGAGAATTTCGCCTAATTTCCGTATACATATGGGGTATCCGCTGCTAGACAGAATATAGAAAGCTGTTTTAGATTATGAACGTGTCCCTATGGGTTCTAATGAACATGATTAGATTACCAAACCAGAGAATACTAACCGCTCTGAACAATTCAAAAACACAAAATCATCGCGAGTCAATCTACAATGGCTGCCAACCAATTAGCGATACGTATTGCATCTCTCCCAAAACAACCTACCTAATATCCAACTGCAATACGGCAGAGCATGTAAGCCAAGCCCCTGGGGATTGGCTAGCCAAGCGGTATCATCGACGATCTGCATAAATAAAGAGTTATGGCCTGTTACGGATTCGATTCCCGCAATTGCCATCAACTGGGGTTGATTGTACTTGTAGTAGTTACTGTGTATATCCCCATATTTGAGCAATCAGTCGGAATAGTGGTTGTATTATCAGAAAGCCCCAAATAACCTACGTTATTACAAACTGCACTACAGCTGACCATGTGAGCCAAGCCCCTGCTAGTCGGAAATGCAGCAGCCCGTAGTGATGATATAAACATGCGGATTGGCTAGCATATGATGTTCTGCATTGCCTCCGGTGATGTCACCAAAACACTGTACGACAGTAATGCCTTTGTTATTTTATAATGAACTAACTGGTAACATGTATTCTGAGGTTAGGATTTCCCTAGAATACTGAACAAGAGGTATCAGGAACACTATTAATCAAGGGATGGAGCGCAGACTTTTACTGGAGAATATACTGTCAATATTGAATGTTGAGTCGAGATTGTTTATGGTACGGTAAAGTTGAAAATTTGCCCTATTCTACAACCTCTAAATCGAGGGAACCAGATATCTCTCTAGAAATACTGTATCTTTGAATATTTATGGTGCGTTCTTTCGATCTCTCTCTATATACTGTATATACCAAGTAAAGCGGACAAAAATGGAGTGCGTACATGACTACGACACAGAATAACTGAAACCGCGTACGGTTTGTATTTGTTTTAGCACGAGGTTATAACCCTCTTGTCGAATCGTTCATCCACAACAACGGAAAAAGCACATAGTGATCGATCACAATAATGACATAATGATAGGACAAGACATGCTTTCACATTGCACACTTATTAGGCTTCCGTCATTATCCACTTCATTTGTTTCAAGATTCATTGGATGATAGTTTGTTAATGGTGAATGTCTCCAATAACATTTCGAAATAATTAATGTTCTTGAGGAACATGCCGGCAAGGACGCCGTGTCGTACTTAGTTCTCTCCGATAATTACTCGGCAGTGCGCTGACATGTGCAGAAACCGACGCATTTTGGTTAGAAACTCTGAGGGCTTCAAGCAATACATTCCAATTACTGCCAATCCACTGGAAACCAAATGTTCAGGGTAAAATTCCGTACATGCTACGGAGTACAATGTGTGTGTGTTCTGAACATGATGAAGGCAGCAAAGTAGGAACGATGTGCTTATGATATGACACGAGCTTGGATGATCCTATACCGTTAATGAGGCAAACACGTTAGTCAAATGGCTATCCAGTTATACAGGTATGATATACCAACAAGATACAAACCAGGCAGATGTTCAGATTCTCCGTCCTTGATAGGAACCATCGGAGATTCAGTTTTCGTTTATAAACCACGCAAACTACCACCAAATATTTGTCATGATTACGTACCATTGCCTCTGCTGCGTTAATTGTGTCAGAGTTAACACTCACATGTCACGCGACGTGGCAGAAGGACATTTGTACTTTGTAATGTGACATTTAACTAATTGGAGATATACCCAAATGGATAGCTCCATATATTCCTGGTCACGCGATCTGCCTCGAGACTGGAAAACAATTGCAAACAGTAATTCGAGAGAAAAATAACATGGTTGGAGAGCGTGAAATTTGTTATAAAGTAGTTCAAAGGGTAATCCGCTTATCGTCCATACCTGTAGTATTTAATTGAGAAAAGCCACACTCAAAGTTTCCTAGTAGCCTCAGCAACATGAATTTCATCTAGTTACCGACGTATGGAGTTTTACATATATAGAATCAATTCCATGGATGTATTTATTCGACTATAATTAAACCACTGCTCATTGTATGCAAAATGGAGATATTTATCACAGATTACTCTATATCGCTCGTACAAGCCTCTATTCTCATTACCGGTAACAATACGCGAGCGAATTAATTGAATGATGGGGAGAGCAGATACTTTAGCACAGAGAGTCAAAGAGCCTCTAGATGTCTAGATTATCTTGAACTGTGCTAGGATTTGACCTATGAAAAACATATTGAAAATAGCGATTCGTCGCGTGAGTGCACTTACGCCGTTTATAATTAGTAACTGGTAGAAGCCAAAAATAATAATATAATTTGTGTATCGTTGACGAAAATAGTATATATGCTTACTCTTGCTGACTGCAAACACCAACATCATGAGAACGGTTTTCATCATTTCCCACATACCATGGCATGCCATAAACGAATGTCCACCTAGGCCAGAATATAATTTTGGTCCTATCATCATGTTACAATGTGTAAAACTGCGATTGACTTCGACCTTCCTCCGAAACGATGAGGTTCATGTACTAATCATAGGAAACCAACATAGTTCCTGGCCTGAACCTCATTCATCCACCAATGAACAAGATGTGTTACTTCACACAAGGTAGCTTCTTGCAACAATTCAGCGAGCTGCAGTTATCTACAATACACTCTCGGAATATATTACAGAAAATTAGGTCAAATAATAACTAAGCTGGGTAACCTTCACCTAAACCGAATAAAATGTACATATGGTCTAATGTAGGTATTTCACTTGTAATTCATGGGCTTATCTTTTACCTAATTTGTTCATTCTATTCGGTGGATGATGTGGATGCTATTTTGACATCATCGAATGTCGAATTTGACTAATTTAGGCGACATTTTAAACGCTGTTAAAATATGAAACCTTGGAGGATGTGGATCAATGTTGAAAACTCTACTAACAGTAGCAATGAACTCGGTGTGCAGTTCCATAGAGGATTACTTTTCTTCTAGCTTCCGGTTCTATGAATGATTTGATAGGTATCAAGGGCCTTCTTCTTAGCCCCCATGTTTGCTTGACCAAAAGGAAACCACACACACAGGTGGGGTTTTTTCATGACTTTTTATAGTTGAAATTATCACCAGGGGGATACTATCATCGCCACTAATGCCATGGATTACTGAATATCTCTCTATCAGGGTAGATTTAGTAGTGAAAATCCAATGTATTTGACCACCTAGTTGATCCCCTGACAACTTGTTCAAACCAAAATCAATTGTAAGCTCTTACACATGTTTGGATAGAGAGGAATAGGTCCCACCAGGAATAAAGCTATTATTTTCTCGATCAATATATGGCATGTTAAAATCTCCAGCAAGCCAGATTCATCGCCTGTCTGTTTCTCTTATTTTAATGAGGATTTCATTCAGTTCCATGTACCGGTACTCAATAGTGCCCACAATCATTTTCGAAATATAACAAGCATTGATGGTAACATCTTCCATTCCTTGTAGCAGTATGGTGATCCAAACAATCTCGCAGTCTGCACTGAGATCAACCATGTAGGTACATATACTAGTGACCTCGTCACCTCAGATAACCTTTGGCCTGACCCAAAAACAAAAGGGATCTTGTACCCACAGATCAAGTATGAGCTTCATTCATCCAGGTAGGGTTGAGTAATTGTGCTCAGCCAGGCGTCATACACAGATACATACACACACACACAACCACTGTGACTACACAGATCCTCTAACCTCGTCAAGGAATAGGAAACGTGAAAACACTGAATGATCGCAGCATGACTGACAACAGTCAGCTTATGCTACAACATAGGTAAGGTATTTTATAGTATGGATTATTCCACTGTTCGGCTCAAGGTGACTTTTACATTCGAGCTATCGTGTCTCCTCGCCACTAATCGACGGAACTGAACTGTCTGATTCGCCTTTCTCTGATACCCCCACAGATTTGGCTTTTTGTTCTCGACGAGCCACTATTATTTGTTCATCTATTTTCCATTCATTCTAATTCATTCTTATTTTTCATTACTATTCAATATCATGTATACGTAGGGCAAATTTATAATCTATCATATTTTGGTAGTACAATGAGCTGCGTGTTGATGAGTGGAAGCACCAGATGTAAGTGCAAAACGGTCCCTGTCTGGCCCCTGTATACGTAAAATACTGTATATGTCATATTCCCAATATGGATGCATGGAGAAAGAAGAGGACAAATGTATACGCAAATATAGGAACAATTGCAATATTCAGAAGGTGACTGTATACGACATTTCTTCAGGCTTCATTTTCCTGTCGTCATCGAATAATCTTGGGGCACTGTCATCCGAATACATGTCATATATCGCTAGGAATGTTCTGATCGACCAGCCCCTTTACATTGATATAAAAGAACCAGCCAAATATTTCGATAAGAAAAACATTGAAAAAATCACCACGCTTGGTTCGCTGGCAATTTGTTCGCTCAGTGTAGATGGACAGATTGGTACACCTTATAATACATATGTATCAGATAATTACTCAATCAACCATGTGCCATGAATAAAATATTGAGGTCATACAAGTGTTTTCTTCACCCTCCAGTGTCGTGCACAAATTACATGTGCCTCACTTAACAGTCATGTTAGTTTATTCAGATGAACAGTGTCAAAAATATACAGAACGATTATGCCTATCATCAGTCGTAAGAGATTAAGGTTGGAATAAACATACTAGCCAATTTACAATACGTTTGTCAGTTTAACGATATGTTTACACGTTGACTGCTAGTGAGGTATAGTTATTGTCCACACTTGTATAAATGCTGGGATAAACGGAGTATGACTAAACGGTAGGCATGGATAGATATAACACATCGACACGTGAATGTATGTATAGTTTCATCGAGTTATATGATCATATAACTTGTTTGGTCCGGAATACAAAGCCAAGGTCGTGTGTGTATTATCACAAGGTTTGAACAATTAGACAAATATCACAGTAATCCACATTGATCTGAGATTGTAGAATAGACGTTTATATGAAAAAAGATTAGTCAAATCAAACGAGTAACATGGCCTGCCTACACGTAGCAGATTATGGATGTTGCCAATATACAGCCCTACGAGTCGTCCTAGCATTAGAACCCACCCTATACAGTTTGTTCTCAGGGCAAAAACAATTTTGCAGAGTAGCTTTTATATCCATTAATGTTACCACATGTGTTATTACACAGTTTTGAGAGGCTAGGACATCCTGCTTTTACCTAGTTAGGAAGAATGGAGAGGTTTATGTTATCGAACATTTAGCCACTGTGAGCATGCGCATCGATAAATGTGAATTGGTTTATTGTCCAATATGTTTTTACTCAGTCAGCGCTACAAGTCGGCCGGTAAACTGTGTCTGCCTCTCGTGCTAGTCGGTCGAAATTCTTCAGTCGATGTGTGTAATCGATTGTGTTCCATATGCTAGTCAGTTGCAATTGCTCTCCATGTGGTGACGGACTAACAACAGCGACTAGCATATCTCAATTGTGCTAGTGGGTATCGACTAACTAGTGCACTGTCTAGATCTACGCTAGTCGTTACCGTTCCTGACAAGTTCATGGTTTCAGTACCTGGAAAACTATGTACACAACAAAGAAATTAGTTACTCTTGAGAACAATAACCAACTTGTATATTTCAAACATGATAGCTAGTTGAACGTCAATAGTCATGGTTTGATATTCCAATTTGTTATATTTATCATATTGTATTAAAACATGGAACGACTCGTTGTTTAGCAAAAATTAACAAATTGGCGGCGTTGTTGTTATTCAGGTAACTCAAGTCTTTTCAATTTAGTCACTTCAGTGATTTATAAGATACGGGCTATCATTTATATCATATTATCCTGTGACAAATGTACAATACCAACGTTTGCAACATGCGTTATATATAATTGATCACATACAGATAATACTAAGTATAACAATAAGTTAGTTTTATATAGCGGATAACCACCAACAATGGTGCACTTGAACGCTTCACAACAAATAGGAGATGGACAAGCAAGGCAAAAACAGAAAGCAACAATACAGAGAATACAATACATTGAAAACATAGTTTGAAAATATGGGTTTCGAGTCTTGACTTGAGGACTCCGACGGACGGCGAAAGGCGTATCTCTGTCGGCAGACCATTCCACTCTCGCCATAGAACTTGGTGTGCGGAAGAGAAGGAGACTCAAGAAGTTGTTGAGAAGATGAGCAGAGGGACCGCCTTGGTATGTATGTTGCCAACTGGTCTAAGATGAACATCGGGATTATACCATGGAGTGCCTTGTACGTTATTAAGAGAATCGAAAATGGCTCTGTATTTGATGGGCAACCAGTGTAATTTTCGAAGCTCGGGAGATATGTGTTCATATTGTTTCGAGCGGACTACTAGACGAGCTGCGATATTCTGTATGCACGACATCTTGGCATTTTGGACGTCTGAAAGACAGAAAAATTGAGAATTGCTGAAATCAAGCTGGGAGGTCACGAATGCATTGATGAGCCTCAGAGGAGTGCTCTGATCTAGATAGTGCCTTATTTGTCCGACGCATTTAATGGCACACATAGCTGCTCTACATCTTGCGTTGATATGATCGCTCATTGATAGGGCCGGGTCCATCTTCACTCCAAGGTTGCGCACTTGCGCTGAAGCATAGATGTGTGCATCTCCAACAGTAATTGAACAGGAGGTATCCGACACTTTGCTGTACTTTGACTTGAAATGCATAAGTACAGTTATATAACCATTTAACACAAGTGTATTTGAGATACACCAGATCTGAATATCCCTGATACATGCTTCCATTTCCCTCATGGCATCTTCGAGATCCGACGGCGTAAATGTCAGATATAACTATGTGTCATCAGCATAGACGACACTGTTAATACCATGAGCCTTGATCCCATCTGAGGGTAAACAAAATCAGCACAGCTACAGACCCTTGCGGAACCCCCGAAGTGAGATTACTACAGACTGAGCACGATCATGATGAAAACCAGTTCTTAACTGTTCCAGAAATATCATATAGAGTGGAAAGGCGACTGAGGAGGATGTTGTGATCGATCACAACCAACCATCTCCTTATGGGCGCGCTTTGGATACTGCTGCTCCACAGTCGGAAGGATGATTTGTTAACGAGGCGGAAAAAAGGCTGCGTTGATCATCTTCTATCTGCGAACGATGATAAGAGTTCTTGGAGTAAAAAAACGAATTGTTTTATGTTTTACACTTGTCTTCGAAAATATCTCTATGAACCAGGAGACCAGTATTCAACCACCTGCGTTCCATGCGCCCTCGTTTCTTCTTCTCCTCCCGAAGGGCATCGCTGTACAAAGGACGCAGGATAATAGCACGACTAGATAAAGCTGCATAATTATCAACCATCTCACGGAGAACAGTATTGTACTGATAAACTGCTGACTCAGGTGAGTTTTCGGGAAACTTCACAAAGGCAGATTCACAATCAATAATATCGATATTGACAGAGTTGATCCGATGCAGTCCTCGTGATGTGACGTGCTTCGTGCATGGAGGCGGACGAGAGATAAAAGCCGTGATAAACAGAGGGTAATAACACCAAGTCATCGTCTTTTCTAGAAATAATCAGATCCAGTGTGTGCTCTCTGTCGAGAGTCTATTTCAAAAGTTCAGTGAACAGAACTGCGTTCCGGTTAGATACGCCATCAATATTAATATTGGAGTCATCCGCTATGAGCAGGTTTCCCGGTGCTGTAAGGACTGTTTCCAGGAGAGTTGCAAAGTCCCCGGTGAACATGCAGAAGGTAACTTCGTTCTTGCTACTTTCTGGAGGCCTGTACATTACCAACATGCGTACCTTCAACATCCGGTTGCTCAAATGAAGAGTAGGCGCAATGGCCATTCAGGTTGACAGATATTCCATCACGTACCAAAATAGCCACTCCGAGTCCTACACCACCCTTCAGTGATTCTCTGACGGTAGGAATATGAATAAGATCGGACTCATTCACATGTAAGCAGTTCCGCATGTTAGGTCCGGCCACATAAATTGGTCTTGTTGAGACAACGGTCTCGATTTTCCGCGGTTTCCTACGGTCCGCTCGTTTGCCGCGATGAGTTAGTCGTCGCCTCTGTAAACCAGACCCGGATACAATTCTCCATTGATCTTTGGAAAATCGATCGTCACTGTAGGTAACGGACGTCTATTAGCAGTGTTCCTCCGCGATGGATTCTACTGAACCTCCAATAATAGAGCCAAAAGCATTTTGAAAACCATTTCTCTGTTACTTATCAATGTCTAATAGGTTAAGTTTAGCCTGCATATGAAAGGACATAATAACAAGTACAAATGGTGTCATTTTGGCGGGAATCCCGCAAAATGTTGACTGTTTTCACATTTTACAGGTGACTAGGCCGTACTGCCGAATAAGTTCAGCTCTGGTGTACCGGACGCTCGTACCCGTCTCCATAGTAACCAGATCCCGATGACAACGACACATGTTCGAACCTCCAACCTGTCCAACACAGTTCAATTAAATGTGATCACTGAGGTATGTCCAAATAGGGCGCTTTGGCCTACACTGTTAGAAAATCATAGTCAATAAGACGAAAATAATAATAATGAGGACTTGATAGAGCGCCTAATGCAAAAGCCTCTAAGCGCTTTACAGACCTAAAAACAATGAAAGCAATAGGCCCAATAACAGATCCTTGAGGAACACCACAGTCAAGACTGGTAGGATGTGATATTATATTGTCAACGACAACAGACTGAGTTATACCATACAGCTAGGTAGAAAACCAACCGAGAGCCTTATCGGTGATACCATATCTTTTACTGAGGCGATCAACTAGCTGTGTATGATCAATGGTATCAAATGCAGCACTGACATCAAGTAGCACTAGGATGGCTTCGTGTCGTCTGTCGAGAGCAGATAGCATGTCATTCTGGACTCGAAGCAGAGCTGTCTCAGTGCTATGAAACGGACGATGAGCCGACAACATCGAGGCATGGATATGGTGTTCAATAAGGTAATGTTGCAGCTGATTGACAACCACTCTTTCAACCACCTTGCCAAGGAAGGTGAGATTTGAGATCGGGCGATACTTGGCCAAGATTTCAGCATCCAAGCCTGCCTTCTTCCGCAGTGGAGTAATGCAGGCGTGCTGCAGGGCTGAGGGGAATACACCGGAAGACAGAGAGTTGTTAACAATTCTAGTAATAGTAGGAAGAAGGTGATCGAAGGAGAGTTTGAGAAGGTTTGCAAGTAAAGGATCCAAAGAACAAGATGTAATAGTGGACGACTTGATGACACGGAGGACCTCGTCCTCGGAAACTTGAAAAAAATGAGTGAAGCTGGTCGTACATTACTCAGTAGCGACCACAGAGATTGGGGATTCAGGTGCAAGCTCCAGACTTTCACAGAGTTTCCTGACTTTAGTATGGAAAAACTCATTGAAGGAATTTGCCAAAACCTCAGCCACAACATGAGTAGGCAGCGATCTAGATGATTTACAAGAAGTGAGATTGTTTATGACCCGAACAAGATTTCTTTGGTCGGACTGTGAGATGAGATCAGTGTGATAGTCAGCTTCCAACGTATCATGGGGAGTTTTATATTTGTCCCACTGAGCCATATAAATGTCCTGTCTATAGTGAGTCTGGTCTGTAACCTCTAGCGTTCGAGACGACGGTGCTCTCTCTTAGCCACGCGGAGGGTATCAGAATACCATGGTGCATGAGGACGAAGAATAACGGTTCTGTGGATTTATGGAGCATGGCTGTCGAGGGCCGCAGCCAGGACGTTGTTATATTCACTAACCAAAGGATCAAGGTCCATAGCAAGAGGCATGAGTGACATAATTGAACAACTTTCAGTGAAAAATTAGTCAATACCATATACTACATACTGCATAAATTATTTCCATCTTTCAGTAGCCTAAGCACCCTGGAAAGACGGTTGGTAATTTAGTGCGTTACTATGTGTCATTAGTATCACTCACTGTTTACCGTGTGTTCAAACCATACAACGATAGCTTAAATACGTCAATATTGCTTTCGGAACGAAATTTGAGAAAAATCGTTTAATTTCAGTAATGAATAAGAGCATTCAATCAAGCCTTATGTAATCAACCTTATTAAATAATAAGATTCAAAATGTAGTAAGCAAGTTGATCACATTAGCCTAATTATTAGTGGACTAATTGATCGCCAAGGTCATGCTCAACATTATGGTTACCTCACTAACATGGCGATGGTATCGTCTTCCCTAATAAAGCGAGATTTAATAAATGTACCTTGCCCTTTCAACGATACAATTGCTGCGATCTCGAAGCTCTCAGGGTATTCAAAAATACATAGGTAATCCGGTCTCCTGGATCGTGGCATAGCATACGGATCGCGGTATATCTGCCCACACTTAATCATACATCCTGTCAAGGTTTGAACATTAGTTAATTAATAATGACCCTGATAGGATACTTAATTCGATAGTTTGTCATGATTCCTTTCAAAAGTATCTGTTCTGCGATGTTTACATACAATCCGGTAATTATACTAGGATGTGGTGGAGTCGTCTGGTCTTCACGACACGAGTGGCAATCAATCACTGACATCGAATCACAAACAGTTGTTAATAAGCCAGTTCACGTTGGTATGTACAACGCACTATAATGATACAGGGAAACATTGCAATATTTAAGGCGGAGTTGATTGCCAAAGTCTCTTTAGAAATGGTAATAAAATTAATGTTCTTTTCAAAGGAATATCGAATTTCGTGGAAAGTCTAATAGAAAAAAACCCATGACGCTCTCGTTTAGTTTTTCATTCTAACGATTGCTTTAACGCAGGACTCCTTTCGAATGTCTGCGTAGCCTACTTCCTATCCATTACTTTATTATTATTTTCAATAGACCGTTGCTTATATAGTCCAAAATTCAACAAGTTTAATGCGCTTCACCCTCACCGAATCAATTCATTATAAACATAAAATTGTTTGCTGAAGTGTGGTGTATATATTCAACCGTTTTTCATGCATTCATCAAACATACATAATCAAGAAAATTATTGATTTATTGAAGTTGCCACTGGTTTCCATCCCACCATCAGGTGAATGAAAGATACGTCTCCTATTCATATGACAACACAAAAACAAGAACATCGCTATTGGAATCTGGAATCTAAAATGCAATCAAGCCGACGTGCTTCAGTTACAAATCATCATGACAGAGAGTTGTTCCTTCAACAATATACAGACCGATTGAGCAGGATTGATTGAGTTTTAAACGGAATACAAGAATACCAAATACGAATGAAGGTTTAAAGAGAATACACAAAAATGTGTTATGTTTACGACCAGTTAACAACAAATGTTTCGGCAACGTCGCAGTTGATTTTACCATTTCATTGGTTTAGCTGAAACTGACAGACATGCATTGGCACATATCTGTGAAGGCACATGAAAGCACACAGTTACTCAATGAAGGTTCGCAGCTGCGAGAGGGCTGTATTCAGGTAGCACCCATGCCGGCTTGTATGGGATCGGTACCCGTGTACGGCAAGTGAACCATTAACATTGGATCTACTGTTTAATTAGGAGGGCTCGTAGAAACTACAACGGTTTGGTTGGAAAAATAGTGAACGACAAACCGCATTTCGCGAACATCGAAACTGGAATATACAACTCGTATGTGTGTACTATTAATATTTCATTTTCATTAATATTATCAATATTAGTATTCCTACTATTATTTTATTCCATTTTTCTATTATCATCTCCATTATCTACATATCAGTTTTTCAGTACACCAATGGATGTGGGAATTTGTTCACATTCAGCCACTTTCAATTTATGTTAACTTGTTATGTATGTACACCTCCCGGTGTTTTCATCCGTACAACACTGTATGCAGTATATCAGCGCCAGGAGCGTACGCTGAGAGTGGGCTTTGAGGTCATATCTCTCATGATCCAAATGACCAATAACAGCTGTTCTTAGCCTATTTG
>JAUOBX010642050.1:0-14909 GCA_032360705.1 Eupentacta quinquesemita | reverse complement strand
ACACACATCCATCCATCCATCCATCCACCATACGCCACCATGACTGCAAAGATTCATTGGGTTTCACCACAATGAATCAAAAAGTCGCTCCACCAGTTGGAAATTATCACCAGGAGGACACTATGGGGCAGCCTCGAATGCATTCGAACAAGCCACAATAGCCGCACCTTTCATGTATAGGAGGCACACCTTAGAAGTAGGCAATGGCAGCAGCTCCATTAACTTTGTCAATCAGCTGTTTCCCATTTCTAGCCACATAACTTACACCAACCAACCTCCTTCATTCTCCCCAATAACTTTCCACCAGTTCCCATGATCAAAACCACCATGGATACTTCCATAACCATTTGCAACCCTTCCATTGACCAATCATATAATCATAAGCTAGAACCACCTCCATATCGCACTCTCCGATATCCTATCTCTGAACTGTTCCAGAATATCCCCTCACTCAAACCAATTCTCTGCTAACTGACCAGTACTACGAATGGTATTCAGTACCCACCCAGATAAACCATTAACTGTTTTCCCAGGGAGCATCCTAGCAAATTCGGCTTCCCACACAACTTATAGGCAGGTGCGAGTCATTCTTTTTTGCTCGCTGAAGTTTCTCCAAAATCATGAGAGGGGCATCCGAAGCATAGTGCTCCTCAAAGTGAATGTGTATCTATTCGAGATTTCAAGCTAACTGCGATATGTTCTCTCCCATACCAAATGTAGTAGCATGTGACATGATGGTTACTCCGTAGGCTGTTCCCATGGTTATGAAATTTCTCCAACGAAGTGGGTGATCTAACAAATTTGAATATTCAGTCCTTCGGATTAGTGCAACCATATCGTCCAATACGAGTGCATCAATCTATTACCACTTCCATGGAATGATTGAACATACTTTGGAGGAGCAAAATATTTTCATCATAATTCAAATGATGAATACATTCACATAACAGAAACCTAGTTCTTTCTTCTCGAAGGGGAGGGGGGAGGGTTGACATGATTATTATTCTATAAGATGAAAGTTTAACATAGAGAAGATTTCTGGTCCCTGGTTATATTAATGTTATTCCTCTGTGCAATTTTCGGAGTTGCACAGAGACAATGGAGCGAGAATTTGCACTGTGTATTTGAGTGAAATCATATTTCTCCTGGGTCAAATATATGGCTATGTGTATCTGTCAACCGATTTATGGTCTTTGTTCATGTTGATGTGCCCTTGAATATGTGCGTGATTGCTTACTCAATCGAGAACAAAGCTCTGACTGTTATGATGCAGATGGCTGATCAGTGGCATGTTCAGGACGGGGTCAAATTACCCATGCCTACTCCCCCTTCACTGATGAAGAATTAAACGAAATATATATATAGGCTCCAGGAGAATGATCCCTTGAACATCAGTAAACACAAGCTATTTCAGTGATTCCATGCCAAATGGTCCACCATTACGTACCATACCCCTCTCAGGTGAGCGAACATCTTTTGAAGTGGGAGGGGGTGGGGTTGTAGGACGCCTTCCGCCCTTCCTCCTCCGACCCCACTCCCAGGGAGCTTCTGATAATCAGGTGTTAGTTCAGGGAATTCCACCTAAAGAGCTTTGCCTGCCAATAATTGCAGCCCTGCAATACCCCAGCTGGAAGCCCATGTATGATGGATTGGTTTAGCACTCAAAACCAACAATTGATGGCAGACCTGCAATCAGGGACTATCCATTGTATGAGTGATGTATTCGCAACAAGTGGGTGGAACTGGATCTATTCATGGGATCATTTCCAATGTCATACAGTATGTTTAAAGAAGGTCCATTTTTGTTCTCACGAAGTTCATCAGTGAACAAGAAGACTGAGAAGAATCCAAACTTTAGTTAACTGCATAGTGTTGTATACTGACCAATTCCGGCATGTCTCTCAAGCGTGGCCAGTCAGCAAGAATCTCGGTCACCGTTGGTAAACCTGTCTTCACCTGCTGTTGCCGGTAGGCATGAGTGGCCTTGAAAAAGGCTTTTAACCTTGTTAGGTTCTCTGGTACTGGAGGGTGATATTTCAGGAACTGCACCTGTTGACAGGGAACAAAATGCAGCAATTACCCTATGATGCATGGGGAGACTTGAAGGGCAAGAGTTGTTTCCACTCGTACAATGGATTTCCTCTTAACTGGCACAGATGTTAATAGGAGACACACACCCAGCATCTGGAGGTTCTAGCATGTTGCCTTGCTCAGATGTCATTCTGCAAGTCGAAATCCCACCTCGGGTGTGATGTCACGATGGGAACTTTGGGAGGCCGCCTTATTGATGCTTCACGGTAAAAGTTGCAATTTTGAACCTCAAGTTCTCAACAGGAGAATTGGACCAAAAGGGGGAATTACCAAATGTAGTGATGAATATCTTCTCTGATATCTTGAACAACTTTGTCATTTTCAATTTTAATTCCATTCCTAATTTGGGTACATCGTGTAGGTGGAGTAATACCAAGGATAATAGACATTCCAACACATAGAACATGTCAATCGGCACCCATTACTGATCATAACTATTTCGCACTACAGGTGTCACACATTTCCAGGATATGATCAGTGCATGCTGGTTGTTGAAACAAATTTGTTGCGTAATAAACTAACAGCACCCACACTCTTGTTCCAGGTCGAAGGTCACTGGATAAATATAATGTGCATCATGTAGGTAAGGCATTCTTTCTCCAGGTCTCCCGTATGACTAACAAACAGAGACCCTTATTACTGTCATATGTGATGCACTACCACTCAACCATGGCTGGAGAAACACAGGAGGAGGGCCCAGGATGAATCATGATGAGATGCATGGACACACAGAGAAGGAATTTTTATTTTTCTGCATGCAAGTCCTCAAACTCCACACATACCATTTCAAGGACCTCCATAGTTGGGCCATCGCTTAGTTGTGGGGGGACATCCACCATCTTCCTCTTCTTTGTCATTTTCTTTTTGAGGCTCAGTGGCTTGCCAGCCCGCACGGTTTTCAGCCGATACTCAAGGAACCCATGTCCATTATGATAGAAATGTTCCTGGAAATAAGAGTCAAGGGAAACACTTTTCAGTTGTTAACTAATGGCATGCACCACTTTGATATTTTCCACCTTCCTATCCGGACTCATAAATGTATCACAGGTATGTATGGTCATGTAACATATTTTATATGAACTGGCATGAGTGGAATAAGGTCATAAAAACATGACATCCAAAATTTGAAGATTCAAGCATACTGCTATCCTGAGTTGTCACTTTGCCTGAACAAATTCCATTCTGTTTGATGCCACACTGCCACAGTAAGACTAAAGTGCTATCATTCTGCTCAGGACTGGATAGTTGGAAGAGGGAATGGACAATTCCATAAAGATGGGGACAGAGCCACAAAATGAAATATGCCTCTAACCTTGCAGTTATACTGACTACAATGGTTCTAATGATATTAGATGAATGATACTGCTGATTTCTTTCATTCAAAGCCATTTTCAGCTAATTGGAGGTTGTTTACTATTATTTCACCCACTTTCTGTGAAATTTGCAAAACAAATCAGTGCGACAAGTGACATAGTTCAAGTAACATTTAAACTTACTCAATCGCTTCCAAATATAGGATTTGTTACCTTAAAGAGCTCATGAAATGGTAATTTTCACTTTCCCTATTATTATAGAGTAATTTCTCAGCTGCTCATCGATACCATTCTCGTGAGAATCGGATGTAGCGTTGTGGAGATATTCGCATTTGAAGTTGGTTATTCGGAGAGTCATCCGGACAATTAGTGAAAACGCTATATCTGGGGCGATGACGTCAGCGTAGTTACCCAATGTTGTAAAAAATGGACTTTTCTGGATTTGCATCCATGAACCGAGTAGTATATATTCAAGTCGAACGTATATGATGCAACTCGGCACGCCGGATCCAATGAGCCATACCCCAAGTTTATAGCATTTTGCGTTATCAAGTTATGGTCACTCAAAAAAGCTAGTTAGTATCGCCCATATCTCAGAAACTAAACAAGATATGGAGAAACGGATCACACCATTGTGTTCGCCGCCCCAAACTACCACTAGCAAGATGAAAATATCAGACCCAGGTACTCCACTTATAGTCACTCAAAAAAAGTTTACAACATTGGGTTACTACGCTGACGTCATCGCCCCAGATATAGCGTTTTCACTAATTGTCCGGATGTCTCTCCGGACGACCAACTTCAAATGCGGATATCTCCACAACGCTACATCCGATTCTCACGAGAAAGGTATCGATGAGTAGCTGAGAAAATGCACTATAATATCATCGAAAGTGTAAAGTACCATTTCATGAGGCCTTCAAAGAGTGTGATTGCACGTGGAATGAAGGGATTGCGGTGGTGGTTGGTCTTCAGTGGTGGGAGACGAAGCCTGCCACTGCCTCTAGTGATGACGTTGTCGTGTAGGCAACAACGTAGTGGGTGATCAGAGTCCTTCCTAACATGGTCTAATTTGTTCTGAAGTAGGCAATCATAGACCGAGTCGACTGTTGGCTGAGCATTCCCAATGACTCTATCCGCTTGACGGATGATGCCATCAATGCGGTCTTTCTCAGCTCTCGTGACGTTCTCACCCCAACAAACAATGCAGTATCGCCAAACACCACAGATGGCAGCATTATAAACTATACATTTGTAGGCGTCAAACCGCCCACATGTGTATCCCCGGGATAATTATTGAAAGTAACTCTCCATGAATCGGAAAATCGCACAAACCATGTCTGGTCGACCTCGGATGACCTTGAAATGACCTTGATGTTGTTCAGCACCAACTGGAGTCCATACCGACCAAGTTTCATCTGAATCTGACAAAGTTAGGAAAATCGCATAAATTACGCACATTCGACCTCCGGTGACCTTGAAATGGTGATCATGTTTTTCGGAACCAACAATAGTTTACACCCACCAAGTTTCGTGTAAATCGGATAATCGCACAAAAAACGTGCGAAATAGAGGGCAGCAGTCATGCAGCAACACCAACGTCCGAACCCATCCAACATTTGACTGAAGCGAACACGTGAGCCAAATTTCGAACAAATCGGATAAAGCGTTAGCGAGTTATCGCGCTAACGATGACATTTTCTGAACGCACAAAATTCATAATATAGAGGGCAGCGTTCATGTAGCAATTCCCACCTTCGAACCCATCCGATATTGTACTAGGACAGACACGTATACCAAGTTTCGAATGAATCGGACAAAGCGTTGGAGAGTTAGAGCGCTAACGCCTAGAGTTTCCGGCGGCGGCGGCGGCGGCATCACCCCCAAAACCATATTATCCCCAGACGCTCAAACGCGTCCCGGGGATATAAATATGTTCATGATAGGAGTACTGACGTCAAATTTTGCCATCTTCCTCAAGCAGTTTAATCTTCTGTTTAATTTCTTAATCGAATCATCTACATGATCACCCCAAGTAAGAGAATCATTTATATGAACACCAAGATACTTGAATATGTATGGACTCTTTCAACCTCCGACCCTTTGATACTGACTGGGGGAGGAATAATAGAATAAGAATGTGGGGCTGAATAGTATTTAAAGCGGAAATGCTCATGGCGGCCAAATTGTTCATTTCCGCCATATAGTGGCTCGTGATTACCTCTTTTGAGTATAGGGGCTGGAATGCGGATATGGGGGACAACAAAGCATTTGAGATGGTTTTGAAGAGTTAGGCTGAGATGCTCATTTGCATATATTCAAAATGGCGGTCAAATTCCTATTTTTCGCCATGTTCCAGCGGAGTAATCACATGATCGGAGTCGCTGACAGTTCTCAGGTGACGTTCATCACAATGCATTCTTTCAAGGTCCCCAAAGCACCATACTAAAAGTTCTACGGGGGTCAACGAAGCATTTGGAATGCCTTCAAACAGTTGGGGTTTGCATAATTAAAAATAGCGGCCAAATCCTCATTTCCGCCATGTTTCAGCAGATAACTACCGGTTTTATATTGGAGTCGTTCACAGTTCTCAGGAGAGCTCATGACATTTCGGAATGTTTTGAAACTGACAATGAGTCATGTGTACATCTGGATACGTCGAATAGCTCTATATATACAATTCGCATGGGTACATTCACCTTTAGTTTTAGGCCCATGTTTATAGGCTGTCAACTGAAATAGGAGTTCAGTACAATTGGACGACAAAAGGACTGACATAATTAACATAGTGTTACAGTTAGCTACCTTCATAGGTGATATATCTTCATCTTTGCAATTGTTACGTAGCTCTACTGTGTGGCTGATATCTGATTTTTTCTCTTCAGGTATCCAGGAGTCATATGCCACCACCGACTGATGAAAACTATTTGTGTTATAGCACATAGCTCGCCAGTCATCAATTTGGTGTTCCGAGTTGCTGCAGCTGACTCATCATAGCGTTCTATGCCACTCTCACTCCCGTGATAGGCATATTCTTTTGACATGAACTCTTTCTTGTATTGCACTAATTCTTAAAGTGATGTTCATTAGCTCAGTTGATGCTGCATGTTTTTTCTGAGGTCCCTAGAACACCACAATAAAAGTGCTAGGAAATTGTAATGACTAATTTGCATGAATGCAACATGGCAACGGAAATTCGTTATTTCGCATATATTGGCTCAAGGACCCTCCAGACGCCTTCGTAGCTCCGACAAAAATATCCTTGTCATTCCCTCCACCCGTTCAAAATCCTAGGGTGATCGGTCCTTCAGTAAATTTGCTTCTGTTCACTGGAATGCTCTTCCCGTCTCTGTCAGAGATGCTGCGACTGTCCCTCTCTTCATGTCGCAGTTAAAAACGTACCTCTTCAATCAGGCTTTTCGTGATATGTAGCTCTTTTTTTACTTGTAAAGCGCTTTAGATCGTTGCTCTTCGTGAGTTGTATTTAGCGCTCTATAAATGCACCATTATTGTTATTATTATTTTATTATCAATCGGTGGGGGTATATGCTGACTCCTGAAACGGTACCTGAATAAAAACTCAAATATCAACCAGACAACATAGCTTCGTACCATTGGATGACGCGTTCCGACATTTCACCTATGAGAGTAGCTAACTGTGAATATATGTTGATTCTGTCAGTCTATATGTCGTCCAATTCAACTGAGCTCCTGTTCCAGTTGGCACTGGCAGTTTATAATGTACATGATCCTGAAAGTGAATGTACACATGGAAATTGTATATATATATTCGATGATCCAGATGCCTCATTTCCAGTTCTAAGACATTTCAAGATGTCGTGCGAGCCATGAACTTTCCTTGAGAACCGTCAGCGACTCCGATATTGTAATTATCTGCTGGAACATGGCGAAAAATAAGAATTTGGCCGCCATTTTGAGTTAGTGCAAATGAGCATTTCATCATAACTTTCTAGAAGCATCCCAAGTACTTCGTTGTCCCCCATATCCTCATTCCAGTCATTTGTACTACTCAAAGAGGTCATCACGAGCCAGTATATGGCAGAAAATGACAATTTGGCCGCCATTTTGTTTTTATGCAAATTAGGCATGTTCCCCTATTGGGATTTCTTAGGACTTTTAGTATGGTGTTCTAGTGGTAAAAAAAATATGTTGCCATTTGTTGGAAGTTGAGCCCCAAAATGGGCTAGATTGCCTGGACTACTAATATTCTGTGTGACCAATGAGAATGTACTGTATCAGATCACATGACTGGCACATGGCTACATTGACTAGCAGTGCAGGACAGATACGATGGCTGTTGGATGAATATCGCGTCGGGATAAGTCGCGTCTGGTGTGGATGTGAAATTGCGTCACGATAAGTAAATGTCGCGCCGCGATATATCGCGGCGCGACATATCGCGTCTGGTGAGACCGTCTGACGTGAGCAATTCGGCCGCGCACTGTCATATCTGGTAAGCCTATTTGTAGCGCAATAGCCTACATAGATGAGCAGATGAGGGATTGTCGGTTTCCCCGTAAACGTGATATTGCGATCAATAGGCTAATTTCGTAACAACAAATCCTTTGTCTAAATCCTCTCTCTGAATTCTTCTCTCTTGTAAACGAAGCTTATGCCCACTTCGACGGACACATTAGTAGGCATACGAGGAAATAATGAAATGCATGACATGACCCCATGTAGTTCAGCACCAACTGGAGTCCATATCCACCCACCAAGTTTCATTTAAATCCGGCAGTTAGAACAATCGCATATAGTATGCAAATGTGACCTCATGATGACCTCGAAATGGCCGCCATGGTTTTCCGAACCAAAAGTGAAGCAACCTTTTGTTGATGTGTCTTCCGCAAAACATGTCCGTAGGCCTACTCCGAGGGTGTGGGCACCTGCATGCCTAGCTGGACTGGTCTGTAACTGACAATCAGATGTCCGACCATTGTCTCATCAGGTGCTCACTTCAACGGAAGAAACCAAAACCAATCAAGGTTGAACGCGCGTCCAGAAACTACAGACAATTAGATGAGCAAAGTTTCTTTCAGGAACTTCAAGGAACTCCCATGGACAGCATGCCGTCTGATGCCAGCTGTGACGATATGGTTGAGTACATGAGACAACCTTGAAGGACACCATCGACAAACACTGTCCCGTAACAGTCAAAGTGAGTATCCTGCAACCCCGGATGCCCTGGTATAATTCTGCCATCCATGAGGCTCGACGCGTCCGGCGGCGACTTGGGAACAAATGGAAAAGGAGCAAATTAACTGTGGATAAACTCGACTACCTCGAGCAAAAGACGATTGTCGATGGCTTGACCACGAAGGCCAAAACGGAGTACTTTCATCAAAAGCTATTTTCTGCTGACAACAGACACCAATTCTCTGTTCTCAACAAACTCCTCAACACCGGTTCGGAGATCTTGCCTACATGCCATTCACCAACAAGTTTATCGAACAGATTTGCTACCTACTTCGTTGAAAAAAATCCGAAACATCAGATGAGGGAGTCTAGACGAGAATGACGACCACACCCTCAACCATGCCTATGAGGTCCATGATACGGTCAGCAATGATAACCCTGCTGATGGCAGTTCCGGTATTGCCACAGACCTGTCAAAGTTGAGACCCACCTCTTCCGAGGAAGTGACAAAACTTTTGGATAGGCTCGCCAACAAATTTTGTGCGCTCGATCAAATTCCTACGTGGCTCCTCAAGAAGAACTCGGCTTTTTTCGCATCTATTCTGACTGATTTGATTAATGTTTCCTTTTCTACTGGGATATTTCCTGCTTCTGCCGAAGAAGCGATGATTACCCCTATCATAAAGAAACGAACACTGGAGGAGGCCCTACTGAATAACTACCGACCAGTGTCCAATATCAAAGTCATCGCAAAACTCATCGAAATGGCAGCCGGCAATCGTCTCTCCGAGCACATCGAAGTGAACAATCTCTCTGAGAAATTTCAATCAGCATAATAGTCTAACCACTCCACCGAGACAGCTCTCATCAGGGTGAAAAACGATATCGCTGCTGCCATTGATAACCACCACGTTGCTCTTCTCGTCATGCTCGACCTCTCGGCAGCATTCGACACCCTCGACCATACCTTTTTCGTTAACAGGCTGCATCAACTCTTTCCTATTAAAGGCAGTGCACTGAACTGGTTAGGAAGTTATTTACGGCACCGCTCTTCACGAGTTTGTGTCTCTGGTGCTTTCTCCGATCACGTTCCCCTGGAATTCGGGGTACCGCAAGGATCTGTTTTAGGACCCTTGTTCTACAAAGCCCATACCCACCCACTCGGTCATATTATTCGTTCACATTCTGTTAATTACCATATTTACGCAGATGACACCCCGCTATACACGACCTTCGATCCGAAGAAAGATGGTGAGTGCGAGATAGCGATCAACAAGTTACAGAACTGTGTCAACGAGATGAAGCACTGGATGTTGGTGAATAAGCTGCAATTGAATGAAGCTAAAACCGAGTTTTTCGTTGCAGCTTCGGCTTACTATGCATCACGTCTTGACGGCATCACATTAACTCTTGGAGACGTTACGATACGACCAACCACATCATTACGCAATTTTGACATTATGTTTGATCCTTCGTTGCGTATGACTGACCAAATATCCCACATCACCAAGAGCGACAGCTATCATCTCCGGAATTTATCCCGCATTCGTCGTTTCCTGACCCAAGATACTTTTAAACTAGCAGTTCAGTCACTCATTTTTCCCTTATTGATTACGGCAATGCCTCGCTCTATGGGGCCAATAAAGACGACCTGATACGACTACAGCGTCTACAGAACAGAGCAGCCAGATTAATCTTCCTTGCGAGTCGCCCCCCCCCCCGGTGCTCCTCTGCTGCGTCGCCTCTATTGGCTGCCAATTCGGGAACGTATTAAGTTCAAGATCTTAGGTATTGTTTACAGATGCCACCACCAGGACCACTCTATGGCTCCGTCCTACCTACAAGAGCTACTACATCAACGGAGACCTTCCTACGCTACCCACTCTTCGATGGACACCAACCGCCTTCACCAGCTCAAGACCCGATCACGCACAGGGGACAGGCCTTCCAATCCTTCGCACCATCCCTCCCAGCTCAAAACATATTTGTTTCCATAACAGCCTCCATTTGTGTATATTTGTATTATATATGTTGTTCATTGTACATCGCTGTGTTCTTTGTAGAGCGCTTTATAAATGCATGTATTATTATTATCATCATTAGATGGGCACGACAGAACATCGCTGGGTCTATACTCCGATGCATAATACACAGTTTCGCGCGCTTACGATAGCTATCTATACAATAGTGTTTGTGTGTATGTGACGCCCCTTGTGAACACAATAACTAGTGAACGAAGGGGTGGCAGAGACTACATACCTAGCTCGTAGGTTAACCATATACATGGTCGCTATCGTGGTTGGGTCCGTAGGATAGCTCCGGCTAGGCGCAATCATATACATACTGGCTTTTGTACAGTGAACGATTTGCATATGCATATTCTCTCAAATACCACGTTTTCGCAATTCTAAGACGCGCAGACTGAATGCAATTAGCTTAATTGCTACTTCAAATTCGAAGAAGAGCTGATGAGGTATTGATGTTCCCAGGCTCGATGTTCCCGGGGTCCAATGTTCCCGATGTTCGATGTTCCACGTTTCCGAGTTGTTAAATGATCGAGGAATTATACGAGGTCGGATGTTTTCGTGGCTTGATGTTCCCGGGTTACGATGTTATTCGTTTACGGATGATCGGGCGTGCCGTGTTGTTTCAGTCACACGTACGCCAGAGGATTAAATAAAGTTTATATATTACCTATGTACCGAACCCGAGTCCGGCCGCTCCGGCGGCTTCCGACAGCACCGACTGGCCTCACGCGCTTCCATCCGAGTCGACCGGCTGGGCTCCGCATCGTAGATATGAGATCGAAAGTGGGCGTCGCCGCACCCCTCTGGTGGCGACCATCTTAGATTCAGGCAAAACTGATTTTATGACTGATTAAGCGGCGTTTCGGAAACATGGTGATCGTTTGGGGACCAACGTTCTCTTTCTCTCACGGTGGCCTATTCGGTCACAGCTAACAAGACGTTTACGACTGCGCTTGTTTTTCAATAAGCCTAAAGGCCTATGTCATTTAGCCAATCAGTTCCGTGTAAATCGGACGAAACTGCATACTTTCGCATGAATCAAATGCGAAATGGATGACATTGCAAGATTTGACAGAGGCGGACATGTGTACCGGAAGTTTCGGATCAATCGACAGGCATTGCAGTCGGGGTAGTTATTGCGCTGACGCTTGCATGTATCGGGCGTTCCGGCGGCGAGGGCAGCGGCGGATACAACCCCAAACCATAACATTGCTGCACATTTCGCGTAATGCGGGGATATTATAATTAGGCCTAGGCCTATGTAGGCTAAGTACAGATACGCTCGGTCTCGCGTGCCTTCTGACTCGCGGGCCTGCTTACTCGCGGGCCTTCTGACTCGCGGGCCTTCTGACCCGCGGGCCTTCTGACTCCCGGGCTGTAACCGATTCGAGACTCGATGCACCCCAGTTGATAAGCTCCCTGAAACTGCTGATCCCAGAACCTGAATGTAGCTATACTTGTCAGTAGGCCTATGTAGAACAAGAAAAAAAAGAAACACGACGATGTTAGGATCTTCAACATCCCTCATCTAAGGGAGCTCTTTCAGTCAAAGGTATACTACAGGCTCAAGTAAACATTGGCTCACCTTGTAACTTAGACAAGAATAAATACATCAGTCCAAAAAGATGATCATACGACGTTCCATTACAGCGTTAGAGGAGTTCGAAGTTTAGGCCATGTGCATTACAGTGGCGTTACCAGGACTTTCGAGTTGGGGGGGGCACTTTTCCCGGGGGCACCTGCGGGAAGACCATCTAAGCAGAGCGCTACCATAGGTTGGCGTGAAGCGTAACACAGAAAGTGTTGGTTTTCTCCCCAGATGGCATCAGATGGCTCCTAGAGAGTGTTTTCACCTATATGTATTCGGTTGTGATACATGAGTTTCATGACATCGCAGATGTGATTTGACAAAAAAGTTCATATAATTCTTAGAAAAATTGTATTTTCACACTTCCATCATTATATTATCATATTCTATATATCCCATCGTAACGATTGTCTTGACCTCTTCTTATCACAAACATTTCCCGGGCATTTTCCTGGGATGTTCCACTCCACTGTTGACTCACTTGTAGGTGCGATTCTTGCCAGAATTTCATGTCCATACACATGCTACATTTCCATTATTTCTAGACTATACCAAGAGGAAGATTTTGCACAACATACAAAACTCTCTCCATTATATGCATGCACATATACAAGATGCCATGTAGTGGACCAAGGGACCTGGAAAATATAATGCGCTTATAGGGTGCATTTTCCCCACATATCTCTGCCATTCTACCAGAAAAATACCACCCTCAATTTATTCGATTTCGGTAATTATTTTGTATCCTATTCTCACTGAAATGTGTATAGTTTTCTACCCCAAATTAGTTTATGCATATGCCTATACCATTCATCTTGGAATTGGTATAAACAGTACGGTATATGATATCACATGCGCGCGAAGAGCGGATCATTACATACATACATTATCGACCATCAAATGGAATTCAAATGGAATTCCTGATCATAATTGCTGGCTATTCTTCATAACAGATTGCCTTATCATGGATTTGACCATCATTTATTTTGTCTACAGTAATTTTCTTAAAAACCCTTGGGGGAGGGGAGCATACGTGGGGGCACAAGGTTTGGACCAATATATTTAGTTTCCCATTCTCTGCAGGGTGATTTTACTGGAGCGTGCATTACACGAGGGATAACCACCAGTATGGTTCAAGATCATCCATGTCACAGGAAAATAAATAGATATATATATATAGTCAAAGGGCTCATGGTACCTTTCCCGTAAAAAGCGGGTGAACCGTTGTGGAGAAGCCTGACTTCGAAGTTGGCTGTCCGGGTAGACATATGGGAAAATGGATGAGTACACTATATCTGGGCGATGGCGTTCTCCTAGTAACACGTTGTTGTGAACAATAGACTGTTCTGGATTTGCATCCGATTACTCTATAGTATATCAAAAATGAAGAGTACCATTTCATGGGCCCTTTTGGGAATGGGATGAATTGCTGACTACAGTTGTACTTCTACCTCGATCCGATGTGAAAAAACAATAGGGTTAATCTCATCACTCAGTATGACAAACAGTGGTCCTACACGCTGAATTTGAACCTTCTTGTTACGTATATTTTACTGATTTTGACACACTGACACACATAAAAGGGCCAACATGACTGCGTGGATTCAATTTGCCTCTAGCAGTAAATCGAAAATGAATAATCTGTTAGCAGTTAATATTTTGTCTTCATACAGGCTGATATAATCTACACGGCTCTTACTTCTTGTAGAGAACTTCAGATTTGACAGATGCTCATCCTTGATTTACTATTGGCCTACATATCTAACAATCCCCGGATGTCGCCTCGCAGTTGAAGATAAAGGTCTGTTGCTTGAAATGGATCAGATGGAACACGTGTGTTGTTGTCTTCCATCAATATACAGCACAATTCGAAAAGTTCTCTATCACACGGGAAAATAGTTGGCACAGTCTCCTCCACTCTGCAGAAGTCGGTCTCAGCCTGCGGGACGGGGTGAAGGTAGTCTCTCGTTCCGTATAGTTCTGGTGCACCGTGCATCACCAGGGGCCGACCGAAAGGACCACCAGCATTCCGAGACCGGCGAATGGGATGAGAGTTCCACTCTTGCACTATTTGGTCCAACTCATCCTGAAATTGAAAAGATATGGAACTAGTGTTAGTGTTTGTGGTAGTGCAGAATTGTTCCTAACACCTTTGAAACCAGTTTAAGGGCCCGCAAAAGTAACACCGTGCGGTCCGAGATGCATTTCGTTACAAGTTCTCGTTCGCTCCACGCAATAGTTGGTTACATGACTATATTTGGCTGTATTATTTGGCGAGCACCACACTTGGTTTGACACACTGATTAATCCAAAAATCACTCGATGAGTCAGCCTACTGACAATTGGACAATATAAACAAATCAGCTCTTAAGGATTTTCAGACAGTTTTCTGAGAGTGTGTATTGGGTCAGCATGTTCCATCTGATGTGTTACATATTATTTCCAAAAATATTATGATTATTTTGGCAATCGCATTTGCACAGTGTCACGTAAACCATGTTTTGGAACTCGATACACATAGCTGAAAACACACTCCAGGAGCCATCTGCGGCCATCTGGGGGGGGTTCGAAAGTAAGAAATTTCTCTTCTGCACTTCGCGCCAACCAATGGTAGCACTCCGCCTAGATAGTAACACGTCACCCCCTATAAAATGAATCCGGGGGGGGGGGGGGGGGGGGGGGGGGGGGGGGGGGGGGGGGGGGGGGGGGGGGGGGGGGGGGGGGGGGGGGGGG
>JAUOBX010641939.1:0-14912 GCA_032360705.1 Eupentacta quinquesemita | reverse complement strand
ATACCTCCCCCTATTTGTTACGACGAGATAATCTTAATCGAATTTCAACTCTTCAAGTCTCATTCAATTTATCGATTAATTGGATATGACGTCATGGAATCGATGGATGAAGTAGTACGGGGCCTTTGTAGAATATATTATACTGTGTCTTGATTACTCTTGAGCCTGTCGGGTGTCTGTGAATCAGTCGGGAATGGTACCGATTGCGCGAGTGGTAAAGACGGTTTGGTTTACAAACTTCGCTATTATCTTAAATGGACTAAGGTCAAGTGGCTAACGGGTTCGGATTGCGAGGACTTGATTTCACATCTTGGAGAGGCCATGTGCTCTCATACTAAAGTAGTTCATCGGAAGTAATCAAATCCAATGAAGCTAAAAGGACTGATCGTTGCAATAGGGCGCAGGGCCGCCAAGCATTGTTCACGACTAATCACATGCTGCTTTGATGCCTACTTTCCAGCGAAATTTTACGATCCTAATGGAGACACCGTGATAACATGTCCTTGAGAAATAAGACATTACCTAGTGGTGGTACTTTCAGTTACGATTTGGCCTTTTCAGTAAAGTCGTGGCGTTCGGGTTTTTGCTGTGGAGCAGTTTCCATGGTTAGTGTTCCGCTCCTCCAGGATATATGGGAAAGTACTCAGATCCTGGCATTCACTAGTTGCCCGTCGGATGGGGAAGTGAATTGGCGGTCCTGGGAGCATGCTGTGATTGGTTGCACCCCTGCTTCGTTATCATCTGAGCATTAGTCGAACAGAGAGGGCGATTTATCGCCAGTGCTTATCAACGATCCACTCGACTTGGGTGCGTCAACTTTGATGAGGCTCCCTAAACCCGGGTCCCGAGAAGGATCGATACTGTGTCCGGCATGTACAGTACCGGTACACCATACACAAGAAGGGTGCGTGTGTGGCTACTTGGGAAGGCACCGGCACGCTACTTAATTGCCAGGGGTATAGTTGGATGTGAGCCGACATGTAACCTACTCTAGCGGTGCAGGCATGCATCTTGCTCGATATCTAGGCTTTCTATACCGTCAATTATATTCTTAAGTCAGTGCACTTATCAACTTTTGAAGCCATTATCGAAAATACCCGAAAAAACAACTGATATTGCTACTGTTCGGTCCTTACTTCTCTCGGCGTTGAGGGAAAAAACATGGCCTTGACAAAATAATGCAATTTCACATTTCCCCGCTAATTTTACCCATTCATGAAAACAGTGTTATTGAAGTGAGAAATGTTGCAGCTTTGGGAAAAGTCGGGGAACATGTTCCGTTTCATACGTACGTTACTATCTTCAAACTTCGCTTAGACAAGGGGACGGGGCTGTTTCGAAATAGCGAAAGTGTTCATACACTGTTAAAAAAAATATGTCGATTAACATAATTCGTCTGGAAATACTGCTGCCAGAAGTAAACTGAAATTTTACAAGTCGGCTGTAATGGTCAGAAAACTATTATGTTATTTTTTTGACAGAAATGTTATATGAATCATTTTACAGAATTCCACTGTAATCTGATAAACATGCATACTGTCTTTCATTCTTTCATAACATTGATGGTATGGTAATATACATTCGACATAATAATTACAGAGCATTATGTAAAAAAAACTGCAACTGATTGTTTCTTACTAGTAACTGAACATTTCCGTCATTTAACATAATAATAACCGAGCAGTATGTTTCAAAACCTGCAACTAATTGTTTTTTCTTTTAACTGAACATTTCCGTCATTTAACTGAATATTTCAGTGTTATTAGTAATTGTTGGTGAAATAACAGAAAGTTTACGTTAGTTGAAAACACATACGAAAACTGTGAAATTTGTCTGTTAATTTACAGATATTTTTAACAGTGTACTGCCTACGAAAACTGTTACCTGGTAACTGTCTACTAGGCTTGGAATTGAGTCATCGCCCCTAACGGCAGACCCCGGAAGAAGGGCACAAGCCAAAGGCATGCGCTGTTTCCGTAGGCTACCAAACATCTACCACAAGAACAGGGGCGTATCCAGGGGTGCGCAACATGATTTTTTTCGGGGGGGGATTTTCCTCAACCCACTTCACCCACTTTTCTTACAGACACTACCAAGTGCCATATAAGCCCTACTCCTCTTGGCATTTTGTGTTGCCTATTATTCAGGTTGCAGAATACATCTCATACCTGTACACTCATATTGCACCATTTGGCATTTCCGCTCTTCTTTGAAAGCAAAAATTGTCCAAGAGGGAGGGGGAGATTGTTCCGATGTTGACAATTTCAATACAATGTTGACCATATCATTACTGTCTAATAGGATTTCCCAGTCGGTCGCAAGTTTTACAGATATTACTAAGTGACATGTGAGCCCTACAATTTTTTGTATTTCATACCTATTCTCACTGGAAATGTTGCCTATCTCATATTGCACCAATTTGGCATTTCATCCCTACTTTGTAAGCTGAAATTCTCCAAAGAGGGTGGGGGAACCACCTTCCTCCAGGACGGCGATCAATCATGCCTGGCGCGCCTCTCCGCCTATTGCAAAATCCTGGATACGCCCCTGCAAGAACCACATCTCCAACCAAGAAGTAAAAAGAACATGGTCAAACATGATATTGGGCGTAACGATGACCTGCTCATGCACAATTACTGTGAAGAAGCGTAAACTGGAGTGGTATGGTCATATCACTCGATCTGTCGATCATCAGGACTTGTCATGGCGATCATCTAGAGTCATCTTTGAAACCTTCCAAGCAGTGTGCTGAGGCTGCGAGGAAGGGTCATTGGATTCTTGGCTTGATTAAACGTCATTTCAGGTTTTGTTTTAAAGGACATTGTAGTAAGGCTGTTTAAGCAATTAGTGAGACCTCACTCAGAGTACTCAGTCCCAAGTCTGAAGTCCATACTTATCAAAAGATAAACAGATGATTGAAAACGTTCAGAGGAGGGCTACTAGACTAATTAGTTGGCTGCGGGATTTACCTTACGAGTACAGATTGAAGAGGCTAGGGTAACTTCGATGGATCTGAGGCGAATTCGGGGTTAATTTGATTCAGGTTTTCAAAATTGTCCAATGTCCATGGACTGGATGGCCTTTCTTTCGGCTACTTCTTTGAGTTTTCTAATGTATCTACCAATAGGGGACATCGCTTCAAGCTCCGTGGTAAACGTTGCAGGTTGGATATTCGTGAGCACTTCTTCTCACAGAGAGTTATCAATGAGTGGAATAGCCTTCCGGAAGATGTTGTTTCATCTACGAGAGCGAATTTATTCAAGAATAGCCTTGATTTGTTTTTCAAGAACTGCGGACGAGTGCTGTAGGCATTGGTCTATTCCACTTCGGGTTGTTGTGTCGTTCATGAGGACTTTTGTCCTTCCTGACCCTTCATTACTAAACCAAACTGAACATTCACCCAAATCAGGATTCTTGATGGCAGGTTTTCATCATCATTGGTAGTTATCAGTAACACTTCAGTGGTGCTGCAGGGGCTGTACAGTAGAGCTGGCCCAAATCATGTTTTGACCCCAACATATATCTACGAACATTCTTCTGTGTGGTGTGGTATAGGCCACTGATATAGCAATGCACCTGTTTCATTGACTCTACCACTTAGTAACAGTTCTATACTTCTATATTCCCCTAAATCATTGTTTTCCCCAAGGAAATGGGAAATCCTGTGTTTGCGCTAAAGAGTGGGATAGTCAGATTCTGACTATTTTGTTTTAAAGTCCTCCTCAACAGTTCTTGGTGAGAGGGATAATCCCTCTCATTTAATCAAATACCAGGACCTAAATGTGCATTATGATAATGGGCAAATCACTCTTTGATTTTAGATACCCCTCTCGAAAAAAAACAAGCAGGGGAACCCCTCCCTGACTTGATTTCTTAGGGCTAACACTTGGGAAATCTTACTCTTTTTCAAAATTCATCTCAGATATTATTGGTTGGAGGGAGATTCATGGCATAAACTGGGTACCCAGGGGGCAGCATGAAAATAGAATATCAGAGTTAGTCATCCATGGAACAAATAATAGTATAGGCCTAGTGATGTTTCGCTCACTGGAAAAAAGCATTGTCAGTAACCTACAATTGTGTAACCTGGATTCCTCAAATTTGTATGTCATAATTGATAGATCATTGGCTCAGCTACGTTTTGATGTGTACAAACCGAGTGTAGGTGAAGGGTTATCACTTTGCTGAAACAATGACTAGGCGGATCTTCGCAGGCGACCTATACAGGCTATACTATAGCTCAGCTAGTCATAACCTTATCACACACAGTTAGGTTCATGCAACTCACTCTAACATATGAGAAATGGATCAGCCATATCCACAGAAACAATTGGTCAAAACTGGTTGACAAAATTAGTGACCACATTCCTCTTCCACAGTAGCCTGGTCCACCTCTTCGATTAAGTTCTAGGCCTCCGCCTAGTAGGGGGTGGTAACTTTACACAGATGGGAACATGCTGGTAGTCCCCTTCCAAGTTCCATGTTTCACCCTCTCAGTTCAGGGGCGATACACTCTAAAAAAAACAATGGTCAAGATTTGACCATACCATCGGTCAAATATGCAACAACCCAAGTATGGTCAAATTTGACCGTAGTACAATGGTCAGACGGATGACCAATGCACAGTGGTCAAATTTTGACCATTAAATTGGTTAAATGTGCACCGACCCAAGTATGGTCAAATTTGACCATAGTACAATGGTCAGATGAATGACCAATGCACAATGGTCGAAACAATTGACCATAATAGTGGTCAAAATGACCATGCTGAATTGTCAAAATGACCATGCTGAGTTGTCAAATTGACCATCCCAATGCAAGTTACCCAATATACCAACAAAAACAGTGAAGCGGGAAAAGGTGTTCAGAGCTACAGATGGTCGTTCGGAATCAAGAATGAGACCCGGTCACTCAGATTGTAGCGATAACCGTAACAATAAATTATTTTGGATGACCGAGCAACTGATAGCGATGAAAGTGCATAACAATTGTTGATAGGTTTGGACTGCACGCATGGATCATCCAATCAGACTGTAGCCGCTCTCCTGCTTCAATCGTAAACATTCCCATTGGTCTGCACTGTTTATCACACAGTTTAGCAGACAGAAAATTACTTACTGTCCGAATTACATTTCACCATAGACCTAATCGTTATCGTTTCACAGGGACCGGGCATCTAGCCTAGGCTCTACTCTGCAAACAGTTCACTCACTACTCACATCATGAATATATGATTACAATGCAACATACGGCTAGCTAGACCACGTCTATTGGCCTAATAATAATAATATTAGCATTCATAGCTTGCAAACAATTAGCTACACATCACGAGTAACACAGTACACCGCTTGCCACAACAGTGACAACACAACAGCTTACTAGTACTAGAACTACAGTACTACTACTAGTACTAGTCGAGTCACACTCTCTCAATCTCATTGCATTGTGTAACCATAGCGAGTTGGCTAGGCAGAGCACTGCTACGCACTGCCTATCGTACACGGTACTAGCACTACCACTGTGCCAGTATATGTTTTGTTCACTCTGTATTATGTCGATTCTTCTCCTTTGTAGATAATTAATACACCCAACATTGTAACACCAACGTAATCGTGGTCCGCCAGGCTAGTGAAGAACTTACCCGTCTTGCTAGTTGCTAGAACATCAGCCAATCGAACAACCAACTAGTATAATACTAAAATAAGGCCTACTTTCACTCACATCGTTTCGGCAATCCTCCGATTTAGCGAGTCTATTCTCAATATATTCGCACGGTCAGTCGTCACCACGTGTGCGTAGTGTGTGTCAGGTGTCTGGCGTATGCGTAGAACTGTGATAGGCTTATTAATTCGTTTTTTATTGCCGTGCTCCGGGAAGCCACAACTGATATGTTAGCCTGCGTGGCTGGTCAGATTTGTATTTGGTATAACATTACGCTGAAATGAATAACTAGCCTCCAGGCAAAAACGAATCGACTTGAGTAGACCTACATGCATCACGTGATCCCCATGAAGCTCCAAAATGCTATTGTGGCTCGATACTTCCTTATATTTAGTTCACTGGTCATCACAGGCTACTACACGCGTGAAATGAGTTGATCATCGCGTCTGCGCAGTAGAACTCTATCACGGTGGGGCCACTGCGCACGCAAAACCTGGTGGGACCACATCTGCGTTATTATTGTGAACAATCAAAACATGAGTGATTGGTTAATGCTTCGACTGAGTAGGCCAATTCCTGTGCGAATTGACTGTTCACATTTCTCATGCGTTCTGCGTCCAGTCCGAACGTGTGAACAGGACTTTGAATGGATCAGTGCCTTGAACATTGATCAATTCAAAGTTATTGACGCAACGGGACTCAACAAAACGAGTTGATTGTTGTGTTACTCTGACCAGCTGCCTGTTATTGCAAAAATAACGATTAGCTATATGAACGCCATCAGACAATCGAAATCCATCATTTTAGTCAATGGATAACATGGGGGCTGCATAATCGGGGATAATGTACAGAGCGCCTAAAGACGATCATTTGGTTCATTATCGTTATATAGGACTGGACATTATTTTTCATCATATAGTATCAAGGTCTGTACGCTTTTTGGCATATAATAGGTTCAATCCTCTGCACGGCAGACATTAAATTTGTCTTTGTACCCCAAAATTGTCAGATTGTAAATTGGACTAGGGAATAGAAGAGTGTGTATCGACAAGTGTTTCGTACCTACCACTATGACATTAATCTAAATTACTTTTGAATCCATTTTCCCGCCAATTCTGAATTCAATGTTCTCCACACAATAGATACTCCTTGTGGTGGCAGCGGTGATCTCTGTGATCATCTACCGTATTGCGATCAAGGCGGCCCTGGCCCGAACGGACAGTGAATTTGTCAGCTCGATGTCATCGATCGTGACCTCTGTCACTGCCTCCCTCATCTCTGTCATTATCATCATGATTCTCCAGAACGTGAGTAAAAATCATCATGATTCTCCAGAACGTGGGTATAACTCGTCATAATTATTCAAAATGTAAGTAAAACTCATCATGATTCTCCAGAATGTGAGTAGAACTCATCATGATTCTCCAGAACGTGAGTGAAACTCATCATTGTCCTCCACAACGTGAGTAAAACTCTTCATGGCTCTCCGTGGTAAACCTTTGTGCACAGTGCTGTGCCCTGTGCCGATGGGTGTAGGGCACCTGCAGCTGGGACGAATAGTGTCGGAGGAGTAATGAGAAATGGGGAATGGGGAACAGAACGTACCATGTTGAGATGGTTGTGCCAATCGTCGGTTTGGGGTCTGGCGGCGGGAGGCTGATCTAGTATGGTGCACACAGGTACTGCGGACTGGAGTCCCTGCTACCACAAGAAATCACACTGTCTGAACATTTGATAGCCAACTATGGGGGATGAATCAGGCGTCGAATGGTTGATGATGATGATGAAGGTGCCAAGTCCACTAACTGGGTAGCAGCAATTGTATGAACCCTGGATTGGAATCTCATTACACTATATCTCTAAAATACAAGCACACGTTTACCTGATCCTCAGTGTTTCTATTCAGCCACTATGATAACATTTTGATGGAGTCAGAACAGAATTATTCCTCGTTGGATGCGAAAAAAATCTATGCGATGGTGCGGGCGTGTGTATATGTGTGTGTTACGCTCCTTGTAAACACGATAACTAGTGAGCAAAAAGGTGCTGACTTGGTATGAAGGTTGGTCATATGAAGTAAATAATCGCCATTTGTTTCTTGGTTTGGTCCAAGGTAATCTGGGGGCAACAGAAATCAAAGTCCAAAAACCTTGTATATAAACACTATAACTAGTGAACGAAATAGTGCATAGACTTCTCACTTGATATGTGGGTTTGTCAAATACAGTACATGACTCGTCCAAGGCCATTTGAGGTCAACAGATGTCAAAGTCTGAAACCATGTTAACACAATATTTAGTGAACGGAATGTGAAGTGGCCTAATACTTAGTATGAGGGTTATCCACATGGGTACGTCGTCCCTATTGTTTTGGGGTTAGGTCCCAGGTCGTCTGGAGTAAAGAGAGGTCAAAGTCTGACAGCCTTGTGAATACAATAACTAATGAATTAACAAGTGCAGATACTTCCTACTTGGCATATATGTTGGCCATAATGATTATATTATCCCACATATTTTTGGGTTTGGTACAAGATCATCTGGATTCATCCGAGGCAGAAGTTTGAAAACCTTGTGAACACCATAACTAGTCAACGTGAAGGTGCAGCGACTTTTACTTAGTATTAGGTCCGTCATATGGATTACATGGTCCCCTTTTTCTGGGATTCGGTCCAAGGTCATCTCGGGTCAACATAGGTCAAAGTATAACAACCTCGTAAACACGATGACTAGTGAATGAAATAGTACAGAGACTTTATACTTGTCATGCAGGTTTGCCAAATGGAGTACAAAGGTCAAGGTCAAAGTCCAAGAGCCTTGTAAGCACAATAACCAGTGAAGTAACAGGTGTAGACACTTCATACTTAGTATATGGGTCGACCATGTTGATCACATTATACCCAATGTTTGGGGGTTTGGTCCAAGCTCACGGACCAGGTAGGAGTCTAGAAACTTCGTAAACACTGTAACTTTTGAACGAGAAAGTGCAGCGACTATACTTAGTATGTAGGTCTGTCATATGGATTACATGGTACCTATCGTTCTTTAGTATGATCCAAGGTTATTGTAATTGTAGTGTTGGACATTCATTCTGTGTTGCAGAAGTCATGCAGATAAGGCATGGAATCACTACGCATCGTTCTGGGTAACTGATGCAGTGGTAATCCAAAAGCAATGGTTGAAAGAGGAGGTTCCAATAAAAGTACGGCAGAAGTATAATTTGACTCGAATGGTTTGAATGGCAACCCTTCAAGCATTGCCTCCTAAGAGACTCGTACCAGGTAGTTCTACTTCTCTTTGTGCTCCACAGGTCTACGAGAGAGTTGCTGTCTGGCTTACTGACTTGGGTAAGTGACCCCTGACAAATACTGATGTATTGCCTCACCACTGTGATGAAAGTTGCTCTTTACCTTGCAATGAGATCTTTTGATATAATTAATGTAGGATACGAATATGTGTACCCTGAACAAAGTTCAAGGGAAGATCTAGCGTTTGCTTTGTTGTACATATGTGTGTGTGTGTGTGTGTGTGTGTGTGTGTGTGTGTGTGTGTGTGTTTGTAAGACCCGGCAACCGAGAACAGTTCAAATACGACCTCACATTGTATGCACTGCTATGCTCCACACATGTAACAGGGGAAGGGAAACTGACAAATAGAAAATACGACCGACCTATATTTATGTATTGCTATGCCCAACATATACAACAGCGGCAGGGAATTATCCCAGTGTCAAAACTGGGAAGAAGGCATTAGACACTGCTAGTTAAATAGTGTGGTCGAAAATGGGGCCTAACTGGTTGAACACTGAGTGCATATTACAGGGTTTGACAGTTCAACCACTCAACCCACCTGACCTGTCACCTCTCACTGACCTTTAACCTGCAGAATTGCACCGTACAGAGACAGAGTATGAGGACAGTTTTGTCTTCAAGATGTATCTATTTGCGTTTGTTAACTACTACTCCACCAGTTTCTACATCGCTTTTCTCAAGGGCAAGTGAGTGCAACAAATGTAATTTAGAAACATTATAAAATACGGTAGATGATATTGAAATATCCACGTGAAGCGTGAAGCCTCTGGGAATATCATAGTTTTGACTGTGTAGCCGCCGTTGTCTCAAAAAGGTTCGTCCGATTTGCATGAAACTTCGTGGATGTGGACTACTGAAAAACATGTTTTTTTCTGAATTTTTGCAATTTATGTGATTTTCCTTACTATGTCGGATTCAGACAAACTCGGTGGAAATGGGCCATGGTTGATGCTGAACATGAAGGTTATCAAGGTCATCGGATGTGAGAATTGACATAATTTGTCTAATCATCAAAGGTTAATATAGATAAATAATGTAGGGATATACACGTGAGCGTTCTACTGCCTGCAATTTAAACGAATTATATGCACTGACCCATATTTATATTGTCAGGAACATTATTTTAACGTTTCAATTTCAACTAGGATGGGTATTCGCTTGGCTGGTATGAATTCATATATGTACCAAATCTATTCATTCGTTGTTTTCCAACATATTCACATATGAATACGATACAAACACATGCATGAACACCAGACGTCAATTTGGAATTGGCTTTAAATCCCATGTTGACTTATAAGAGAAAACTACTCAATAATTTACTGAAAGACGCCCTCACGGCGCCTACCCACCCGAATGTTGGCTGAAACAGCCTGATCCTCAATATAGTAACGGAAGTTGGGGAAACTAGGAAGAAACATATTCGTACTACGCTATTTTGTTTATTAAAGGCTTAGTAGTGTAGGCCTATATGTGACTGCCTACTAATTTGTTTTGAATTATTTCCCAGGCTTCCAGGCAACCCCAGCGACTACGGCAAGATATTTGGGCTACGACAGGAGGAGGTATGTTATTATGGTGTTGCACCCTCTGAATATCGTTCATTTCTTGACCCTCAGATGAGGAATCTATGTAGTTATAGGACCACATTGGAGCTAAGTATTTGATACTTTCCTAGACAAATATTTCATTCAATTGTCGTTATATGCATTATATGAATTTTCTCGCCGAATAAATTCAATCGATCAGTTGATGCAGGGGAGGCAGACTTAGTATGTAGATAACCATGTTTGTTATTGATTTGGAGTCGGGTCAAATGTCTTTCGGGGTCACAGGAGGTCATTCGGGAAATCCTCGCTGCTTTATTATCATGAAAGTTGTGAACGGCCTAACAATCAGACCTCGGAGCTCACAATTGAGAGAGAAGGGCCTATGGGTTTGAGTTGTATGTAGTATTCATCTGAATGTAGCTCAAATTGCTCTTCACTCAAGCTCTAGTTAAACATGTGAGCACTCCCAAAATAACTAATACCGCAACTACATGACGGTGATGAGCCGAGATAATGCTATAAAGCAATTGGAGCAGTTGCTACGCTCTTTGTAAAAGATAGATGGGACACCCAGCTCCTCCATTCAATGCTGGTATTTGAAAACGCGTATGTTGGGCGCAACATTGGAGAAGTGTAGGGTTCCAGTTCCGTGATATTCGCACTACGATTGTTCCACGGGTCTGTAGTGTCCCATCGTTTTTGTCGAAGATTGTAGATAGCCATGAATACTATATAGACTACCGATGTCGTGACGTCACGATCAGCTGATGCGCTCATGAGCATATGTAGCTTATATGTTTGGTCTGAACGTAGCGCCAAATATTCCAGTTAGAAGTTCTATCCCGAGCAAGTGTCGAGATTTACGGTATGTTTTCAGCATATTGATACAGAGTATAGCCTAACTAACGTTGGCCAAAATATGTAAAAACCCAATGAAGATATGTTGTAACAGCAGATCGTGACGTCACACTTCGGTACTCTATAATAATACAACATTGGCGTCACTTTTATCATTCCAACGATACGAATCTTCTTTTCAGTATTAGTATAGATTATTTCTGTAATTGTGGGTTCGGGTGAAGGGTTGAGAGGTTGTTTAGGTTAAATTAAACACTAATATCTAGTTTCGCCCTGGATGGTCCAATGACATTTCAGGCAGTGAAGAATTAGGAACCGCCAAACCTATTTCATGGTTGTTTTGTTCTTCCCATCAATAATTAATCTTTTTTATGTCTATATTTAGTGTGACGCCTCTGGGTGTATGCAGGAGTTGTTCATCAACATCGCGATCACTATGTGTGGCAAGCAGTTCTTCAACAACTTCATGGAGCTGGGAGCACCGTAAGCTACACATTGGAGTTATAATTATCATTATAAACAAAGATATCATTCATTCGACTAAAAATTCAATGATCAGAGAGAGTTGCTGATCTGAAAAATGTAACCACATTTCCCAAAATGTTTAGCATTGATCCATCCTCCGAAAGTCAAATTATAATAATGTATATTATTGACTACAGCAAAAAGCACGAGTTTTTTACTCGTGTCCTCGTTGGGTCAAACCTAAGGCCTCAAAATGATACATGTTCCCATTTCGCTGGGTTCTCAGCATTAGAGGCTGGAGCAGGAGAAAATGTGGGGTAGGCAATTTGCAAGTTTTTAGCAACGTGTGCTACCTACCACATTAAGGTACCACCACAGTGGCACCACCTTGTCCTGTGTACCTGGTGAACTATTCACAGCTGACAATACGTGCAGTATCCAGGTTCGTACCATTGCTGGGCCATTTTGAACAATTCGATAATTCCTGGCAAGAAGGGATGTCTAAAACAGGTAGTGTGCATGTTCCAAAATGACCATCCTCAAGAGGGTGATCACAATCTGCTATAATACTGCCATAATACTTGTGTGGAGCGTGGTAGCCCGGTCGGCTAATCATTGAGCTAGTAATCCAGAGATTACGGGTTCGAGCCCGCGTTGTATCCTTGAGCAAGGTGCTTTATCCCGATTGCTCACAATAGAACGCTGTAGCCTAGAAGTTAGGGCTCTAGATTCGAAGTTCGAGTCCCGCCGTGGTGTGTCTGTAGACAGTGCACTCTACCTAGCTCGTCTCTCCACCCAGGTGCTAATTGGGAACCTGTGAGGTGTGGCTTGTCATTCGCGCTGATCTCGATCTGCTTCACACCCACGTCTGTGTGGGGGATGAGCTATACCAATGTCCGGGGGTAGTATTGTGAAGCGCTTTGAGGCCATGGCATAAGGCGCTATATGAATCGCAACATTATTATTATTATCATATTTTCAACAGTCCAACAGGAAGAGTGGTGCCAAGTATAGGGCTAGTCTTTCAATCGGTGTGGACATTCGAGAAAAAGGTTCCCGCAGTACGAATTGAGTTATATTATACCCACGTACCTGGTGATGATTGCCGAGACAACGAGTCCTCGAATCAAAATATCTCTCACATTAGCTCCTATCTGAAATATATTAGGCAGTACGAAAACACATTAGTGCACAGCAGCATGATATGAAGTTTGAGTCGATGTGTATCACCCTCGATAGATCCTTACAACGAACGATCCAAGCAGAACTATAAATTGAATATGCGATACCGTACTGGGTTATTTGTATTCGCCTGAAGAGTGACGGAAACAAAGTAGTCGATCGCATATTGATTCGACCGACCGGAAAAATGTCACCAATATGCGAAATAGTTTCTGCCACGCCATTGTCAACAACCGGAACGAGTGGTTAGCATAAAATTATAGTTAGAGCATCATACCCGACTTATATTCATTCTCGCATGAATGAACGATAGAGAAACTTGTTGGACCGTTTCAATTCTGTGGGTTGTAAAATATAATGGATAAATTCCTACACGCAGGTCGGCGCAGCGAGTGTATGATGTGCCAAAGGCGCAATGACACTTTAAAACTGCGGTTTGCTGCTGGAATATTGGTGTTGATCGCGCTCAGACGATTAGTTATTTACAGAATGATAAACGAGGTATACGAAGGCAGCAAAGAAGAAGCCCTACAGGCGTTAAATGAATTTGTGTGATTGCTTATTTGCCATTTTCACAATACGAATGATCTTCTCACACGCGATTGAATTTGTGACGTCATATCAACACTTGAATCACGAAGAACAGAAAATATACGCTCGATTTTATTATCGGAGCGATTTTAGGTGATTGTGGAATGAGGGAACAGGAGCAATCATTCATGCAAATAGTTAAAAGTGAACTGGACTGTTATTATGTAACTTCATATTGATATATTGAATCTCGTGAAAAGAGCTGATAGTTAGCAATATCTCGACATGCGAGTCAATCTAGTGCCACTGACGAATAAGAAGACAAACGAATGTCTAGAGCAGTGGTTCTCGAACTTTTTCAGTCTGCCGCCCCCTTTCACCATTTTGAACGATTTCAACGCCCCCTTCCCACCCTTTCGAAAATGGACTAAAGTTTCAGGAATTGTCGTTAGATCCTAATATGATTACAGTATACAAATATGTGCAAACGATAAACATACCACATACTCTGAAAAGGGGCTCGAAGTCCAGTCAGTTTGAAGCGGGTGAGCCTGGTGGAACACTGTTAGATTACGAATGTATGGCTGCATCTTCGTAAGGAAGAGACGCAGATCACCCCTCCCAGTAATGGGGGCGACGTGGTACCATCTTAGCGGAGCGCCATCAACGGTTGGCGCGCAGCTTACACTATTTTTTAAACTAAATACCCCCTCACAGATGCGAGGAAATGGTATTTGCAGGCCTCAAAACTGGTTTGAAAGTTGTCTGAAAATCCTTCGTAGCTAAAATATATTTATTGTCAGTAGGCCCACTCATCAAGGGATTTTGGGAATAATCAGTGGGTCAAACCAAGTGGGGTGCTCGCCAAATGTGGACAAAATGTGGTTGTGCACCCGAGCTACGCCTGTGCGCGTAGCGCGCAAAATTTCCTCTCCCCTACTTGAGGCCTTTGATGAAAACAGCGCTCCAAACAAGAAAATTTGGGCAATTGTTCTGATCCTTTCTTCTCAAATTTGACTCATTCATTGAACAAGTTTCAGCTTCACAATGTGGTACCCCGTAGTTCATCAGGGACCCCAAACCAGTCTCAACGCCCCCTATTCCCATTGATTCTATAGCGCCCCCTAAAACTTCCCAGCGCCCCCTGGTGGCAGTAGGACCACTTTGAGAAACACTGGTCTAGAGAACAGAGATACTGATCAAGAAGTAATCATGCACTAACTGATGAATGTTCTTGCTTAAAGACTACACTACCAAAATATGGTGACGCAATCATCTCCTTCAAAATTGATCGCTTCACATAAATTGCATTCCAATAGGAGGTTAAAGATGGTGGTTCGTTTCACAAATTCAACAAT
>JAUOBX010641828.1:0-14916 GCA_032360705.1 Eupentacta quinquesemita | reverse complement strand
AGGATGTTTTGCCCAAAACTACCGATAAGACCTGTCGCCTGTCTCAGGAGACTAATAATTGGCTTCCAGTAATAAAGTTCACCTTGAGAATTTGCAGGTTATACATTGTCAAGGAAACCTGTTTGCGAGGCTACCAATCTTGTTAAATTGAAATCATTGCGTAAAAGAATGGATATACGTCAAGCAAAATCATGGAAAGCCAATAGTTAATCAATTTTTCGAAAGTATGTCCCTTCAGGGCAGAGTGCCTGAATCAAATGAAACGTGTTATTTCGAGTTTATCTAACAGCAGACCGGTATTGGATTATTGGAGTGACTTATTTTCGTTCGAACGATGACTATCAAGTAGACTCCCATCAGTTCCGGTATTTGAGGTGACGTCAATACTGTGGCTTCACTTGTTTTATGCCATCGCAATATCACTATACAATTAATGAAGGGCATCCCAGCCATCGATTTATCACTAACCCTATCTTCGACAGGTGGTAGTGGGGGTAGGGGAGGGTGGTTCTTCTTTTTTATTATCTTTTTTTATTAACTCTCGAAATGTAGTCGGATATTGTCATTATAATTGCCTGGTGATCACACCAGTTATAATATGAATATCCCGAACTTGCGACCGTGTTGTTATTTTCATCAAATACACTCAGGGTGGGAGCTGCTGGCGGTAAGATTCAGGTTGCTTTTCCAGGTCAGCGATTCAAACCTTATTTCAATAGACATTGTGTAGTAATTGAGAACCAGTATGAATGACGACTTCAGGTCAAACACCTATATGCATTGATGGGTACATCCTTAGCCTTGTTCTGTATTTTTTTATCTGATCGTTCCGCATCATTTGAAAGGCTAATCCCTTCATAAATAACCTTGAATGGAATACTGGCAGCTGCACTTCGAGAAGGTGCGAGATATCACCTTTCATGAATAAATTACTAGGATTGCTGGGCGTCTATCCGTCTATTCTGCCACAACCGTATTCCTGTTGAAGTTGAACGTGTTTATATAGGCCTTATGCAGTCAAACGGACGGTATTTATTGAATCATAAAGATATAAATATAGACTATTGGTCTACTATCAAAGTTCAGTGAATATCCAAGCGATGGTGTCTATATTTTCATCGATCAGTACGTTTCATTTCATTTTGTTGGCGAAAATTATCGCATGGTGTCGATGCATTGCTCCACGTCCAAAACGAGACGCCGATGATGCTAGCATAATTAGCTATTCATTTCGTCCATAACTGATTGGCTGCGTGGGATATATTTACATAAACCTTCTTGAACGATTCTTCCTTCGCCTCACTGAAGTTTGCCGACTGCTTGAACAACGCGGGACGGCTCGTCGACCGATAGTTCCTCTGTGAATAGTGAGCGATTTTTTTTCTTCTGATTTTTGTAAATGTTATGTTGATCTGAGAGCAATCGAATGGCGTGTTTGGGATATTCCGACTATTTATTGGTACTTTCCATGTTATGCCAACTATATTGCAGCGGGTGGATGAGTGATATTCGGATCAATGTGAGCATAAGCAAATTGTATATGGCCTATCTATAGACCTATCGGCAATGGGAGTTTTATTGGCTATTCGTGCAAACCTATTGGACGATTATAATGGTGTGAGTTGCATGATATGTAAACGGTAATCGATGTCAATAGAGTGAGACAGGTTTGTTTTGCATTAGCCAGTAAAAATTACCTGTATTTCACTAACTGTAAAAGTGTCAGTACATTTTAATTGTAACAATATTGATTTGATAATATTGATAGGTAACTGTGTCCCGCGCCACAGGGGAAGAGCTATTGGCGGGTTATCACATACATGCTGTGACATAATAATATATTGAGGCTGTGGAACGCTGAGATAGTTCTGTGATAAGCCTGAGGATTATTTTCATTTGCACTTCTGCTTCAAAGTTGTGTATGGGTTCATGCATCAGATGACTGTTTGGTCTGCCACTGCGCACAGAACTGTCGATGTTTGTTCATGGAAGGTCGTGTCTGAGGATCATCTCACCATGGCTACATATTTCCCAAACCACCTACTCGGCATTCCATGGATTAACCCAATGCACTATACATTAGAAAGCAGACGAAAGAAAATCCGGCAAACGCGTCAATTTGAATGTTCGTAATGACACATCGATGGGTCACTGGGAGCAACAATATTTTGTTACAGTAACTGTAATTCGTGAGAAACCTGAACATATCAGTATCCCCAGTCCTAATCTCTACTTTCACCATTGTTGTAAGCTAATTCACCGTTGGATTTCAGTCGGTAATTAGGCAATATACATTATTGTTGGTTCACAGCGTCCGCTGAATGCTGGAATTTGTTCGCTCACCACGCATGGAACGTGATTGTCTTCGTCCGAAGTACAACCGAGGTTTAGGTAAGTGGTCAGCGTTGATTGGGTATTTATGGATAGGGAGAGTATTTAGGGTCTATTGCAGAGGGATCTTAGACATTTAAATGATAAATTAAACAATAAACCCTAACTAACTATTCGACGAGTTGTGGGCGTTTTTCATATTGTGCAGTCAATATACATGCAAGACGTGTATCAATCGAGCGTCATTAGCCTAACTATCGTACATTTTGTAGTTGTACATTATCGGGAGGAGTGAGCACTTTGGGATGTTAAATATCCATCAGCAATATTGTAACGTTATACTGTAATGATCCTACTATAGATCAATTCGTTAATATGTCGAAATTATACTGTACCTGTATGATGTAACTTTGGAATACATACAATCGGAGTGACGAAAATATTGTGTTCAGTCCACATGTCTATACAACACTTTGCAACGCGCGAACCTACCCCATGATGTCCGGTGAATTACAAGATAACTGTGCACAATTCACACACTTTGTTTCTTCGTATATATGATAGGGTAAACCTCTTTACCATGACTTTTGCCAGTACACAGTACCAAGCCGGCTCGGTTATACTTTTGTACAGATAGTGAACAGTATAGTAACCGTTGAACAATGCGGTGTCCCCTTAACACATTCCGTGTCACTGTGTCAGTTACTCAGAGGTGTGTAATACTCTAACGCAAACGAATATTGGTAGTTCAGTTACAGTAATGTCCATGATCACGACACCCCTAGGCCTAATGCTGACCACACCTGTGGGTTTGTGTTGTTCACGTGCACGTACCAATTCAGGGTTACGGCATTGTGCCATTTTATTTTGAATCTGCAGAATTAGTCATGCGTTATTTGTTAGATAGTCATCTGTTAATTCGTTCTACCCATACCTGTCACCAGCCGGTCTCATAGTTATCTAATCCAGTAGGTCGACCCCATGAATTTATTCTATATCACTTTCAGTAGTTGTTTTTATCTTATCTCTCCCGAATCTGCCAAATTGTTGAATTGCGTCAACCCTCTAACAGGAAGGTTTCCAAATAAATCGCTTGTCGATTCTCAAACTTTAAATACACAAGAACCGAAAATACCCAAACAACGATTAATATATATCGATGATATATCTACTTTATGCTTACAACACAGTTTTGTGCAATTTGGGGCGTACAGACACGTTGCCGCAACAAGGTCATTTTGTGTACAGAGTCTATGAGAGGTGAGGCTAGGCTAATACGACCAAGCTACGAACATTGACCCAAATCTCATTCATACACTAAATTTGGTTATCTGATATGTTGTCCTACTGATAGTGTGAGGAAACTGACCTCCCACATCCTTTTCATTCCATTAGGGTATATTGTTTGGTTCACTTCTTCGCAGAGATCCATGATCATCCATGATAACATACAGTTTGAAGGTATACTATGTACAGACCGTAACAGTAACCATTATTGTCAATAATGAGTTACAACCAGGTCAATATCCTTGATTAAAGTTGCATTATGTAACTCATCTCCCGCCGATGCCGGACGTAGTAAATCAGATTGAGGTAGTCTCACAATTTGTGAACTCTAATGAAGTTTGTAATTAGTTGGCAGGTCTCTTAAATGTTGGTTTCAAGGATGAGATTTTTGTTCATCATTTAGGGGCCTGTGTTCTCTACTTACAAACAGCAAGAACATTCACACCAACTCACATTCTGAAACCTCCTTCTCGTTTATCAAAAGTTGGTTATATCATATGTAGCTGTTGATAGTGCCATTCTTGAATATACACAGTGGAAAAAAACTACTGGATACTTTAAACATTGTGTTTAGTATCCATAACACTGTGCAAGATGGATGGGAAATTACACGATATCTGCAGAAAATCACACACCTCGTTTTTGCCCCACAAATATTGTCAGTATACTTCCCGACCCGGTTCTGTCAGTCTGTTAGATGCAATAACAATTACAATGTGCCCCATTTGATATATTCAACGATATAAATAGTTGTTGTTAAACAATGTTGTGTAATTCCCACATAATTCGGGTGTGTCTCATTCCAATGAAAACGCATATTGGTTGTTCAGTAACAGGAGTGTTCATGATTATCGATAACCAAACCCGTACTGTCGGATGCATTTTACACCTAGTACAGGAATGGGTATTTCATTCACATGAAGTGCACACACTCACATATTTCCTCATCTTGCTCATGACCAGTTTTGTTGAGCGTCTCAGTGTTACTCGATTACGATTACTGGATACTCTTATTGCAATGAATTAATCTAGTTCCTCGAAGATACAGTCATTCGATGCCGCAGATTGAGTAATGCATTATAGTTGAGGTAGTCATTCGTTTGTCTTGGGTGTAAATTTGTGTTTATTGCCAACTGCCACAAGTAGGTCTCATAGATAGTTCATTTTGAAAAGTAGTACGAACATATTCTTCTTTTTTCCATCATTTTAATCATCCAGCCATAATCTACCAAATGATTAAATTGCATTTGTAGGAAATAGGGCATTACCTTGGGGCATTAGGATATTTATTGATAACATCAATCATGTAAGTTAGACACGAAACTGTAAACAGCGCAGATTTCGGCATGCCTAGTTCAATTCTCCTCATAGAATGAGGAAAATGAGGTACCAAACACAATTATAATGAGCAGTCGAATCATCTATAAGAGGGTATTCTGAGAATAGCGTCTATTGTTAGTAATTGCTACTCGTTAGCCACATAGTGTACCCTCCTGAACACGTGTCTTGGGGCGAATCGTTTCGTGGCATGGAGTGAACTCCCTCTGGCACGGAAAATACCATAGCTTAATACCTCGTACAAGGCATGAGTATTCTCGTACTGCCATTACTCGTTGGAAATTTCGTAATTTCATCCAATCATCGACGATGTTATTGTCCCCAAGTGTGCGACCGTGAACACGCTTATCCCGTAACCTCAGCATTTTAGTGTCGGATGACGCTCAACACGCAACAGTTTCCACATTTAGGCTACACTTGAAATGTATTGCAACCGAATGAGAGACATAATTATACATATGGGAACACAGCGCTCCTCCGCACACATTGCCTCGTCGCGGTCTCTTAACCGTGTGTGAATGTCTATATTTTCACATTGTTATCCTCGTTACTTTCTCAGTTATCAACCAATCCTAATAGGGCTTTCAGTATTTGGGAGAACAACTTCTGAGTTTGATAACAATATATTGTTCATAATGTTTCAAATAATTCGACGGGGTGCACTTTTAATTAAAAACGAGGAACATATAGGGAAAGGCTATGGGATTTCACCAAGATCAGCTGAAATTGCAGATTCCGATCCACTTGAACTTTCGAATCCGAATACTGACAAATACGGGGTGAAAATATTACAACAGTACATATTATTTGCTTACTGATAGTACAAACATCATTCGGATTGGTCGAGTGGTCACGCTGCACTTTTCCCTCGAAGAAAAAAATCGTTATTCCTTCCCGATTCCCGACGTCACGGTTCTGTGGTTTCTTGACCATCTCGAATGTTGACCCTCCGCTACGAACACTGTCATTTTTGCTCGTATTTTCGAAGTTAAAACCAGATGAAAATCTTCTTAAACCTTCATTAAACGAGTCATGACAGGTTTACTGTCAATACTGTGCAATATTATTAATAACTGAATAAGGGCTTCGAAAATTGTGGTATTCCGACATATTGGGTGATTCCATAACGCATCTTGGGTACGATATTGTTGATTCTCATTTGTTATCAAGTTAGCTGGGTGTACTTGATCGTAATTCTAGGTGTAATGGGTGTAATAGCTCATTCCTAAAGGTAGTTCAGATAGTTCCCCATGTTGAAGATTTTGTGTTTACTGCACATATTCTCCACAGCTAGGTTGAATATTTTGAACCCCCGGGCCCGTGGCACAATGGATACGCCGGACAAATAACTGCTGTCGGGAAAGCCACTGGTGAGTGCCTGCGCGCAAGGACATGATGGCATAATTGGCAGGAGCGTTTGGTTCGAATATTTTCCCATATGCATATGTACATATTTGACTGACATATTTTTGTCCTGTCGTAAAGCTGGTTCCTCATTTACTGTAGTTATTGCTCAGTTATATAGTCGTTAACAATCGATCAGCGGATGAAAAATATCTACCGATACTCGGGGGTGCATGCTCAGTAGCAGCAATGACGTCTCTCCATATTTCGTCTTTGTTTCCGTCGTGTACCTCTTCCATGATAACATGATTCCCATCCTCTATCCTCAAAACATGCCCATGCCATCTCAGTCGTATTGTCTTCGCCTTCTCATAGATGTCACCCGCCATTCTGATATCCAAACGTAAGTCGTTATCCTTCCATGTCACTCCCTTCTTAGCATCCTCATCTTTGTTGTCTCCAGTCTGCCAGTCGCTAAGTTCCTTCTTTTTTCGCCATAGTCAGTAATTTTTGCCCCATATAAACGAACTGATCGCAGGACTGTTTCGTCACATACTTCTATAGCTACTTACACCTACCAGTTCCTGCCGGATGGAACTATATTTGAAGACACCGTAAGCTGCACTACGACCACCAAATACCCCCCCCCCCCCCCACAGGCACACGTACACATGGGTCCCGTAATTGTCAATCGGATACTCGGAGCAGTAGTGGAAAATGAGAATGTGCGAGTAGCAGCGATATTCATGATTGACTTACCTGTAGGCAAAACAAACAGCGGCCTCATCCGATCAGTTCGATATCGATCATCGAAGTGCCAAATGTAAGGAACATACGCTTCACGAACGATTATCATCAATTGAATTTCGAAGGTTACACATGCTCAAATAGATATCTGATGAGTTAAATTAAATGTGAATATTAGGTTCTGACTTCATGTAGTAGGATATCAAACCCGAGAACAACAACATTTGATAACAGTCATATGTAGCAGCTTGACGCAAAGTTCATGGAATCCACCGCGAGGTGGCAACACACGACTTTGACGTTTTCCTTCATTTCCGTTTCTTGTATGTTACATCGGCAGCATTGTATGATGTAATGTTACCTACTAACAACACGAGTTGACAATAGTATTAGCGGAATGAACCATTGGTTTTGACTGAATGGTGCATGCGTCAGAGATATCATATCATGGTCATAGGTAGCGTGAGAATGAATTATTCAAATCGAAGAAAATACACGACGTTCATTATTGATAACTGCCATCGCAGAAACGTCAGACAATCTCCATAAGAATTATGTCTGTGGAACTCATGTGTTTGATGATCAGCTCACTGTGAACCATATAATTATCGAACCGCCTGTTCAGCATTCAATCAGCTACAATCTTCGACGAAAACGATGGGACACTACAGACCCGTTGAACAACCGTAGTGCGAAAATCGCGGAACTGAAACCCCACACCCCGCTCCAATGTTGCCCCAACAATCCCGTTGCCAAATACCAACATTGAATGGGGGTGCGGGGTGTCCCATGTGTTTTTGGTGAAGATCGTTCGAGCCCTGTACAAAGCATATGGGAGCTATGATCAGCTGCCAAAAAGCAGACTCTGGTGTGACACATAGTCATACTTCCTGAGGAAAGTCGATGCAGTTATTCGGTAAAACATACCAACCGTACAATTACTTTACTCTCGGTAAGGTAAGGTATAGGTTGCTTCTCATTACTGTTAGCATTAGTTTCAACAACTAGGGCTATTCGTTAATATTATTGACTAAATTAAAACCGCTGTTCCGAGTGGCGTTGTTTAGTCAACTTGAGAGAAGCAGAAATAGGAAGAAGACTGGTATCCATTACGTAACAGTAATCGTGAGACATGTACACGTCGCCTGACTCAGGAAACTTAAAATTGGCTTCCGGTAATACAGTCGATCTTGATAATTTGCTATTCATCGGCATGGTATATATTGTCAACAATAACTTTTTGCCACCAATTCCGCTAGATTGAAATTATTGTGTATGGAATCGCTATGGGCATTACGAGGGGCGTATTCAATATGGACACATTGAGACAGCGCTTCAATCCGTCAATATGAAACTTGAGCAGCTATATTCGCATACACTTGGGAGGTCTAGAGCATACGAGCTGTGAAAATCCTTTCTATTGTCAATGTGCTAAGTTACACATATTGTGTAAATATTTGATTCGCCATACACCCTGCAATTTTGCGATACACACAGTGAGAACGACTGAATACTCATGCAGTCCCCACAATACTGTGCAACTGGCGAGTACACTCCAAGATATGCAGCAAATTATACAATAACTCGCACAATTGACACATCACGTTTAGTTATATACATAATAGGGTGGTCCTTTCTATCTTAAATATCGAATGAGATATTATTTGAACATTTATTGAACGAGGTATGCTGTGAAAAAACCCGTACACCATGTCCCATTCACAAAAACCTCCCAATAAGGAGTTTAGAAATCCATCTAGCCCCACAATACAAACACGATGTCAAGCGAACAAGTTGAGATGCCAAACCTGCTGTCGGTGAATTATCCAGAGAACTCTCTCTGCACACAGAGCCGGAAGCCTTACAGAAGTCGATGCTGGCTACACGGAAGCCTCTACCAAACTATTGTATCCGCCCCGACAGAATCCGGAGCGTTAATATGAGATCCAAGGTGCAGCCGCCAGCCGGTCGTGAATCCTGTTCAGAATAATCCTGGCAGAATCGGAACGTTGATTGGTACTAAGAGAAGCGTAACCCCCGTAGTTGCCACAGTCCCGCGCATCATTCCTTCCCTTCCTAGATAGGAGCAATAATGTACCTGTTCCATTTAGTTGGGTTGACCGAACCGAGCATATAAGAGATGACTGTCTTGAAACATGTCTTTATTCCTAGTCACACTGAGCAATGATATACAGTTAAATACAACAGTGATGTACATCCTCAGAGAGCCTTAACACATTGCAGAAGCACCGTCATTGTTCAAGCACGATTAAGCTGTAAATCAGTCGCTAGATGGCTGTAGGGTTAATACATAGTAACCGCACTGGTATGGGCAGGTGAATGTATGGCAAAGAAAACATGACAAATGTGTATGGCCCCTCTGTGAGGAAATATCATGTAAGGGTGAATGCCATATAAAATGTATCCAGGCCTGACTGATGATTACTGTACGTAAATTAATATTCATTTTAAGAACTATACTCATCGAACTGTTCCAATTGGTATTCCTAATCTTTGAGCTTGCCGAGGGAAAACAATAAATAATTGACTATGCAAGCGGACATCTAAGGAGAAACACATTCAGTGCACACCAACCGTGATTATGGTTGTGTTTAGTGGACTTTGCTTAACTTACATACATGTTTTGTGTAGTTGTCGAGGTTGCCTGTCTGGCTGACCAGGAACAAAACGATGCTGTGTTAGTGTAGAGCCGCTCATTACTGTAATAATGATGATTATAACTGATATACATGGAGATTAGGTGCATCTCTGAACGGTGCACTGTATGTCTTAATTACATCAATATGTCGGAACCCACGCGAAATTCGCACGATTTTTCGAACTCATTGACGTCAGCACAGTGCATGAAAAACATATACTATTTATCATTTAGCTCCACAAAAATTCATACTTAATACGGTTCTGCAGTTTGAGAATGAAAACTTCTGATGAGATAATTGTACGTGGGGTATTGTCACAAATCCCCCGTCGAATATTGGACGCTGCCATTTGCATGACATCACCGCGAAATTGCCATGTGTATCTAGAATGGATAAGCATTAACGCGAATTGTGTATAATTGTAATAGTTGCAAATATTGTAATGGGATATTCTTCCGCGCATGGTCATTATATTTATTTAAGAGGGAACATTGTCTCGCGTCACCCGCATGCATAATGGACGGGTCTGTTTTCAAAACAGTCGTCCCACATTATTTTGTGACGAATTTCACACCGGCCAGTATACATCGCTGGGTGGGAGGTCACCTGAACAGAATGAAGACTCAGATTCCTTGACATCATCGATCAATATTTTAGCTGATGAAAAATACCAATACTTAGAATAACTGCTGGGGTTGGCTACACTTACCTTACTCTTCAGTCCTCATCACTACCGTAATGAAGACTACCATGTATGCTTTACTAAAGGAATGATCTACTCAACATGTGTAAAAGCTCACTTTGTTAGGCTTACCACTCCTATTATCGACAAAAACTACACTATGATGTTATAGTTATAGTCAGGAACATCATCACGAACAATCATTTATGACTCGTTTCTACGAGCGGTTATCCCGGCGTACACTTTACTCTAAACTGCTGAAAATCGATGATAATAAAGAACATGAACGATTACTAATCCAATAAACAACAGGGCGCCTCCAAGAGGAGAGTGTGACTGCGCACACATTTGCTGGAAATGTAAAACACACGAGCTGGAACAACCTAAAATATTGGACGCAAAGCTCCTCAGACGGGATTTGTCATTCCACATAGACGAAGAGAATTCATTCCTTTGGCAAGTAGGACTGAAATCTAGGGTGGTTTACATTTACCATCACTAATCAATCTAACGAATTTTGACTAACGTTTGCGTGGTGTGGTCACTTATGGAGAGGCGATTCGTGATTTGCTGTGGCAATAAAATACTTGTCCATTTATTACTAGGTTGTGTTATACTAAGTTCAGAAAACTGTGCAGGATATCAGTTTCCGTCGTAGCAGTTAAAAACATAATAGGAACGTATATAAATATTTCCGAAGCTCACTATATTGAACATATTGATCAGTGTAAGCATCCTCTGGCTACAAAAAATGGACCTGGCTAGATATTCATGTGATCCAACACACATTGCCCAAAAAACGATCACTATCATGGGAATTCGGTGCTGCCCCGATTCCGTTTAATATTTTCTCACCTACTATAAGATATATGGCCGGGTGAACAATCTCCGAATTCGTTTCAGATATCGCGGTACAGTTCACAAGCGTTTAAAAGCATTGTCTCCCACACAGGACACGATATTCATATCACGAATGAAATGTATGTGGTCAAACACTGACCCAAATTAACAAACGGAGTCAGTATGGAAGTGATTACATCCTGAACACGTGTTATTAATAGTTGTAGTAAACTATGAAATATTGAACTGCGCCAGTTCAACATTTGTTCAGGGTTTCAGGTGAAATAGCTGTTATTATCATTATACACAACAATGCAGTGGTCACTGCTATTATTTTGTAACAGCGATGTGACAGTCTTTCCTGTGAACCGAATATTTCTTGTTATGACCAGTACGTTGCATCCGTTCATGATAATTCTCTCATTCCGAGCCAGGTATTGTTAAGGCACGTCTCCAATCCCTGCTAATGTGAATGATAAATCTATGGTTATTTATTCGTTTCGCAGCACTGCTCTATGCAAGGCCTGTGGTATGTTGAGTATAGCCTGTACAACATCGTCACTTACAAAATGGTTACAAACTTACCCTATATCATGTTGTATTGTTGGTATAACTGCCCACTCGGCTCGCAGTGCTAGTTGCGTGTTTATTCAGTTGTTATGATATACTTGCCGGGCACAAGGCCCACCAGCGGTACATATCTGGAAGCTACACTATTGTCAGCTGGGAACCTTCACCTCGTTTCCGTGATGTGAACGAGGAGAAGTTACTTTGCCCATGCAGCTCTTTTACTGTGCGATCCGGAAGATGGACATTGTCTAAGGATTCAGCGTGTAAACACACATCCTCTGAATCTGCCTGCATGACTGCCACTAACCAGGCCACCACACTCCACCTATAATCCATGCGCTAACGGTACAACTACTCCCTTGCTAAGGAGTCGCTACCTGGCCAGTGTAGGGAGCGATACCCCAAATGCAACTTGATATCGTTTGTTCACACTGCATGTGTGCTGCCGAATTATGTTGACGGAGAAATGATGGTTGCATGACTTAATATATGAACCTTCCGAAGAATTGCGAGGTGAGTCTCCTTAATTGCTACATTTGAAGGTTTACATGGATGCGTGTATACACGCATAAAAGTGTCCACGACCAATAGACTAAATCACCTTTCATCCCCAGTCGACTATTCTTAATCAGTGTTTAATTTAACGGAACACAACATTTGGCTGTAGATCAGATAACGAACATTATACACCAATGGGACGGCTAGTTACTATCCACGCCTATTTTTAGTGCTAGTAATCTTTGAATAACTAATGGCTAACGGGAAAACAGACGTTGACATAATTTATCCTGAGCAAAATATATGCACTGTACCTACATGAATTGACGCTAAATTACTTTCATGAGCCAATACCTCAGTATCTAATGTGGGTAGAATTGCCAGTTACTTGAGATCTAAGTCAATATATGATCATCAGGATACGCAGAGCGAAACAGATAGATTAGTTTGTTTCTGTTCGCGGTAGTACATGTCACATGGGTTTGCAATACGTTTGCAGGGAAAACAAAACAACGAAGTCATAAAATAACAAAGAAGAACATTTGAATAAACATTATCATCGAATTATATAGCGTGGACTAAAGTTGTAATCGGTAACTGTCTGTGATATCCTTGCTGTATGCTTCAAGGTATTCCAGAAGAACGAACACCGTTACCGTTGAACGAAAAAAAATCTTAGAAGAATGTGTATCATTTGGCCTAGATAATTTGGCATTCACGGTATTAAAAGATGCGTATGGCCTCCAAACACTCCACCATATAAACATTTCACTCCGCCATGGGATGATGGGACTGTGGTGTTTCCCTTCCCATGAATATTTCTCACCTATACCGCCTACCGCGGGAGACTAACAATTGGCTTCCAGTAAGACGGTTGAACTTGGGAATTTGTAATTATTCTGCATATTATGAATTATCGAGGAAACCTGTCTGCTCAAGTTCACCAATTCTAGTAGATTGAAACAATTGCGTGTGGAATAGTTATACATTGGGTAATATACTGGAAAACCAATTGTGAAGCAATTTATTATTTGAAGTAGCATTGCGTGGAATGCGTCATTCTTTTTCGAACTAAAAAACGTCAACTATATATATTAAAGTATTGACCATATACACGTCTTCATCTCTCCATGAAACATGATTAGGGTTGCATAATGTAATTTACGTAGCGTATGGTGTTACCTTTCACCGATACACGAATGTAGTGGATCAGATATAGGTGGTCTCGCAATTTGTACACTCCAATCAATATTATAATTAGTTGGCAGGTCTTAGTGATGTGTTCCTCCGTCTTCATCATTTAGGGGCCTTTGTTTTCAGTTTGCAAATAGCAAAAGCATTCACATCAACTCACTCTATGAAAGCTTTTTTTCTTCATTCGGAGTTGCCCATATCATAGCTGGTAATAATATAATGTCCAGATAAAAGTGGAAAAGAAAATATTCATATTGTGGTCAGTCTCTACAATTCAGTGTAACTGGAAAATATACTTCACGATATGCAGTAAGTTTCAAAATAACTCGCACAGCTCACACATCTCGTTCAGTATATACATAACTAGGATGGTCCGTTGATCTTTTCTGTCATGAATATCGTCAGTACTTATCGAGCCTGTTCCGCGGTTAGATGAAAAAAAAATTGAACAAACATTTAACGATACGTACTGTAACCATTGAGCAATATTGTGTCATGTGATTCTCACACCAGGAATCGTAATTTAATTAAATGGGAAATACTGGGGAAGGATATTCTGATATACCAGTTCGTCCAGCACACAGCGCACTCTTCTACCAGCCTGGTGCGAATCATGCATGCCGTGCATCTGGCACATGTCACGTATTTCATCCCTTTTATAATGATCGGTCAATATTTTTGACCCATATAAGAGAACTGATCTTATGACTATATGCTGCAGTAAGGTTATCGGCTTCTTTGGCATACTTATATAGCTAATTTAATCTATCAGTTTCCTGTCTGAAATGTCGGACGAAATTATCATTGTAGTCATGGAACGCACCGCTACTACTACCCCGTTACCCCCCCCCCCCCCCCACCCCCCACCTCATATAAACTCGAAGGGTCTTGTAATTAACAATCACATAATCCAAACAGTAGTGAGGCGCCGTAAAACTGGGCTGTGACTCACATCTGTCAGAGCTTTTTTTATGAGGTCACTAGCTATGTGTTTCGACTGCTATACTTCATGGTATTTGCTTGCCTGGAAGAAATTCGAAATCAATGCAGGGCAGTTTCGGATTCCTGCGCGCGAGAGGAGAAAAGTTATGCACCCATGACTAACCTAGAACCAACATCAACTCACCAACAGTTCTTAGGCTACTCGAGAAGACACTGACCAAGATTACGATTATTCCTGGAAGTTAGGAAAACGAATTTAAAGGCGAAAAAAGCTGTATATGTCCATGTATTGTCTTGTCGCTAGCTGTACTAATAACGATCTAGATAGAGTAATGAGTTGTGCAAGTATGTGTGTGAGTTTAACTTCCTAATAAATCCTGTACTATTCCCCGAATACTATTATTCACTAATTTGAAAGGCACATAACGGATTCTATGATATATCAGTTGCTGTGAATACCTTCAAATGCTTCGACAAGGAACA
>JAUOBX010641717.1:0-14918 GCA_032360705.1 Eupentacta quinquesemita | reverse complement strand
TTCTGTGGTTTTCCATAGAAACTAGAAATGTGCAGTGGTTAAACCGTCCATGTGTATATCCCTGCATCAATGAATATTAATTGACCATCCGATGATCTGAAAAATTGCATAAACCATGTCGAGTTGACCTCGGATGACCCCGACATGAGTGGTGACTTACATGTAGTTCAGCACCAACTATTTTCTAACCACTGAGTAAGGTAAATTGCATGTGAATGTGACCTCCGATGATCTTCAAATGACAGCTATGTTTTTTCGAACCTACTACGATGTGTCGGTTCAAATTGCACCAATGTCAGAACTTTGACCTGTAGTGACCTTCAAGTGGCCGTCATATTTTTTGGAACCAACTATAGTTAACACACAACCATAGTTAATACATGGTTTTGTGTGAATCTGACAAACTTGGGATATTTTTGCATGACCCTGCAAAATAGAGGGCAGCAGTCATGTAGCAATGCACACTCTCCAACCCATCCAATATTTTACTAGAGTGGACATGTGTACCAAGCTCTAAATTAAGTGGAAGAAGCCTCCCGGCTTCATTGCGCTAACGTCTGAAATGTCAGGCTGCATGAAACCTGCAAAATAGAGCGCAACAGTCATGTAGCAACACACACTTCTGACCCATCCAAAATTTGACTAGGACAGATATGTGTACCAAGTTTTAAATATATTTGACGAAGCCTCATATAATTATTGAGCTGACGCCTGAAGTTTCAGCGGCTGCTACACACGCAGACAGAGAATATCTCCAGATGCCTCACAAATCACATGGACAGTGGGTGTAATCAGCAAATCTGTAATCACAGAAAATGTATAGCTCAATTGAACAATCTGCAAGCAACTTCCAGCATTGAAACGGTTCACATGCTATTTTTTTGAACATGTCACACAAGACAAACCTTTTTTTGTTCTTCAGCCTCTGCCAACTTCATCTTCAGGTTCCGCACTTCGTTGGTCAGGTCTTCATTTGCCCTCTTCAGCGTCTTCACTTCTTCGTGAAGTGCCTCAACCTCAGAGTTGTCCCCTTTAGTCTGATCCTTCTCCATTTTGCTCCCTTTTGAGACTTTCTTCTGGCTGCCAATAAAAGTATACATATCACTTCATTAGTTTATTGTGGGCAAGAATGGAACCAAACTACTCAAGGAACATTCATGCTCATTGCTCAGGGTACAGTAGGCCTCCAGTCATGGTGTACCTGAAGTCATCATGTATGCAACTCATTTTATCCGAGGAGATTGGTAAATTTACCTGCTGTTCATCTGGACTCCTGGTATCTTGAAGTTTGGTGACTTGTATCAACATCATGCATACATTACACCACTTTCTGATACCACCATACCAAGTTCTACCAAAGTGGGACATACAGTTGCAGATATGTAAACATTTGGAGAAATTTACACAGAGTCCTAGCTGTCCCTCTGTTGACATCAAAACAACAGGGATTATATACTTCGCTAGTTATTGTATTTACAAGGGGCATAACAGACACACAAACACACACACACGGACTTACACACACACACGGACTTACACACACACACACATACGCACCATCGAATAGATTCAATTTGCCTCCGGCATGGAATCAAATAGTCAGATCCTCTCAACTTTGCACACAAAGGTCACACAGAGTCAAATCATGCCTCATTTGGATCGTTAGGTGACAGTGACATCTGAAAATGGCCATGAAAACAGGATTCGGCATAAAGAATTGTGAAGGTCAAATGTTGGCCAAAGGTCACACAGAGGCGGGTGGACTAATGGATTACAATGGCGCACCTCCCAACATCGTGAGACACTTCATTCTCAAATGACATCCAAATAACCAGAATTTCACCTCTAACTGACCTTGGATTAAATAGCAGTTATGTTTCAAAACAATTCCTCTAACTATCCCCCAAAGATCGAACATGTAGGATTTTGCTAATGGGAGTTACAGCTCTTTTACGTATTTCAGTTTCTGTGTTCCATCCATAAGTGAGCAAATTTTAAATGACCTTTGATGATGTGACATTTTTATGGAAAAGGCTACCATCAGACATATTCGACACAGTCACTGGAAGTTATCGAGAAGAAATGTATTATTTGACAGTTTTCCGTCCAGAAGTTATCATACATGATCTCTTCATGATAAGATGTTCTTGTATGGAAATGTCACTCTCTATAACTTTGCACACAAAGGTCACACAGGGTCAAATCATTGGCTCGTTTTGATCGAAAAGTGACACTGACCTCCAGAAATGGCCATTGAAACATAATTTGGCATAAAATGCGGTAAAGGTCAAATTGAGGTAAAAACTCACACAGATGCGGGTCGACCAATGGATCGCAATAGTGCACCTCCCGACCCTGGCACACCTTCGGTTCTCATATTACCCTAACTAACCTTAGATGACCTTGGATGAAATGACCGTTAGGTTTGAAAATACTGCCCAAGATCGAACATGTAGGATTTAGTAAAAAGGGGTGTAGAATTATTTTTGAGCAGATGTTTCAATCAAGTTGGAAGGTTTAAATCATGGCTACCATTTTCAGGAGAATCCCCAATCTCTATTACTACTTACCTTGGCTGCTGCACCGATGTCTTCAACTGGCTCCAGGAGAGTTTCTTCGCACAGAGTTGCGTGAGAATTTGGCTCAGATCTCCGCATTGCGCCAGAAGCTTCACATTATACTGGGAGAAAGTCCGCTGTGACTGGCCCAGTATGTCCCCCTTCTCCCACATGTCCATGAAAGACACAGCTTTCATCCAGATGTCTGCTGGCAGCGACACAAAGAACATGTGGTGTCTGAACCGTGTGCAAACACTTTTATGCTGAAAGAAAGGAAAGAATGAATAGTCCATGACCATCCTAAAAAGAATCTTCTGCAATATTTATGAGCCTATATTGTTAGTTGAATAGTGGTCGAGAAGTCTAGATCACAACACTATGGACTGTGTGATTTTCCATCCATCATCTGGTGAATATCTTCTCTATGGAAAACACATGAGTGTCAGACACTCCCATTGGTGTATGCGTATTAACGTACAAGGGCGCACGTTTCCCAAGCGAACAGTCAGAGTTCCACAAGGAAATAATATACATACATTTCTTGCATAGAATTCTGGAATCTGAACTATAGAGATAGCCCAATAGTAACATTGACCATGATCTCAGCACATGCCCAATGTAAGCATATGGTACATTTTATGGTGTCCATAGTACCTAAGTGAGCATACATAAACTGGTTTATAGTAGGGGGTACATCATACTTGCTCAGCACAAAATGTTCTGATTTGACAACGTATCTAATTCATCAAAAAGTGTTAACCAAAGAACACTTTTAGTATATTATTCACAAGGCATATCTTCTGATTATAGGTTATAAGTGTCAACGAATCTGTGGTACAGCACATCAGGCCTATCGTGTCAACTGGTTGATAATCCTCATTTCTCCCATCACAATCTTATTTTCATTCTAGTAGAACTAGTATTACAAATAAGAACTATCAAGCTATGGTTTACCTTATTACCTATCATTATTGTGGTAACATGTGATGCCGGTTTAATGAAAACTGTCGACCCATACATGAATTGAATTCCATTGTTAGCATACATAGGTATGGCAGTCTGTTTCTGTTATATCCCAAGTCGATATCCGCAAGTTTATATAATCACTCCCTAACATTTTGACCGATTGATACAAAACTTTGTAAACCTGTCGGCTCCGAAAATATAGTATGCGTTCGGAATTGAGCATGACAGCACAACTGCTGCCCTCTATGCTGCAGGTGCATGTAATTCACACAAAACTTGGTGGGGGTGGACTACAATTAGTCCTGAAAAACATTTCAGTATTTATAAGGTCAATAGAGGTCAAATTTGCCAATTTATTCCAATGTTTTTCCCTAAATATAATTTGAATAGCTATGTAAAATGAGAATGGAGGAGTATTTCCTATTTGTTTCAAACATCATTATTGAAATGATAATAATTAAATCAATAGTTGTTGTACATTCGTATCCGAATTGAATGGACAGCGCAATTATTGAACTTTCCTGCCCTCCTTCACCAAGTCCTATATATGCCAATATGGCCCTTTGTGCATCAGCTGACGTATGGGACAAGCAGCGCCTTGTCTAGTCATTATAATTTAATGGATCTATAGTGCTATGCACAATGGCAGCGCCACATTGATAGTGCCTCTGAATAGGTAGAACTAATTGAGACGTCACAGATTGTGGTGCTCATGACAAGCTTCCCAACTTACTGAGATTCGCAGCATGCTGGCGAGGTAGTGTTTGAAGTCGCTACGCTCTTGGTTGGTGGGACTCCTCAGGTCTTTCACCTTCAGCAGCCACACCTTCCTGAAGACATCCACGTGGTTCCGGAAAGAAACAGACTTGGCGGTGGCATGTAGAGAGTTGTGTTGAAGCCCAAGACAAAGTGCCTGTCCATCACTCAGGCCAGCATACACAATGGCATCAACCGAGGCATCGTCCTTCCCTAATGCCTGGAGGGCTGAACGCGTATGGTTACCGCCGATGACCTCGAAAGTATATTCTCCACTGTTCAGTTTCTCGATTACAACATCACGTGGGGCCTTCCTGACATGCAATAGTAATTTCATAAAGTTGCCATCTGGATTCTGTTTGATCTTCTTCTCCAATTTCTTCGCATGTCCCTCATCAATTGGCCGTACCTCAGTGGATTTGTGTGGAGCCACAAGAAGGTTGAGTCGAATCCTCAGTTTATCTCCTGGTAAAATAAAGGGGTGGAACTGTTAAGAACATACTGATGATCTATAGAATCATAACAACTTTAACATTATTGGTCCTTAATGATTTCATGCAAGGCAATACTTCATCAAACTTATTACCTGTATGCAATAACGGGCTCCCACAATCCCGGTATGCAAATTTGGTAAAGCAAATGGTGCCCATATTGTATATTGTATTCAAAGACATGATTCCTTCTTGTTTGAATGCCCTTTAACTCATCACTCATTCCACATGTACATAGGAGGTGAATCAGGTGATCGAGTGTGGTAAGTCTTGACCATGTCCATTAAAATATTATTGTACTCGATGTAAATGGTGCGACCTGAAGTTGAAAAATATGATCAGTGAAAAAAAAAATGTGGAGAATTTCATCTAAAAATACTGGCTTCAAAATGTCCCTCACAACTGTGAGAATTATTCAATGAAAGTGACAACGGGAACCAATAATACAATATATCTGAATTTTGACAGTGTCTACCTATTTTCATTTTCAAACCCTATTATTGTGCAAAGTGAACAAATCTCTACATGTGGGAACTCTCTCGGGAATAACATCAGAGCCCAACTGTTCCCTATTAACTTCCCACTGATGCCTCCGGATAATTCTGAGCCCCCTGCTTTTCTAGAGAAGCCCAGGGAAATTACTGAATTTGGTATACTATATGATAACATGATACATAACATTTAGTCGTGTTTACCATTTTACCAAATCCATTTTGTGAACGTGTGTCTTTAACATTTCATAATATGCATGGCAGATGATATTATCTGGGCTTGATTTTTTGTTCATAACTAATTCCACTGAACAATATAGAACAAGTGAAACAGCTTCATGGCAGACTGGCAGTGAGTAGAAATGGTCAGGGATGTAGTCAAGACCGGAGGAGCCGAGACCAAGACCAGCCTGAAATTTGAGCCTCTACACTGTAGGTATGGCGGTCTTGGTCTCTAACGCGAGTCCGAGACCGGCAATCTGGGAGAATCCGAGACATAGACCGGTCGACTCGACTACAACACTGGAAATTGTCCCTTTCTGGAGACTGAGTGATCAACCAAGTTATTATCATTGTATGAGAAACAGCTCGCTGCATTCTATTTTACACAATGGCTCATCGCACCACATTAATGAAATATTTCACCTTAACTCCAACAGTCTCTTACTCACTGATGTCACATTGGTTAAGATTGGAGTGACAATGGCATATAACCATGGCTCTAACTGGATGGAGCAGAAAATAGCAGATTCACTCACCAATCACATGCTTCTGAAGTTCCTCCGGACTGCATTCGTCCATTCCTGATTGTGATCCTTCTGGAAAAAGGATAATGAAGACATTTAGAGATAGATATCGTTCGCTGATGATTTTCCATGGATATACTTCCCAGCTGAAAGGTTTAACGTTTACAATTCCCGACAAGGATAAAGACTTAACACTACACTTACACACCAGTCAATAGTTGTGATGATTATGATGAGGGGTCAAAGGTCACATGGTAACATGCAAATATACAGGCTAGTGAGGCTAGGCCTTTGCAATCAATGGTTACAGTGTTTACAAAGTGTCCAAACTTAAACTGTTGTTGACCTCAGGTAACATTTTATTCCCACAAACGATTGGAATGATTCAATAATAATATTATGAACATGCGAACCTACATCAAATATATAATTGTTTTAAACATTTGTATTCAACATTATCGATGCCTACACTGATTTTGTTGACCTCAGATAACCTTTGACCAGACTCAAAATCACCAGGGATCATGCACACCATACCATTGCTTGGATTTTGTTAGTTTCTTGCAAAGATTCGAGAAACACTGCTTGGAATAATACAGTTTCAAGTGATGTCAAAGCCAGGATGACCCAATATTTACCCTCTAGAAACCGTGTGGGATTAGCCATGCAAGGATCCTGCACTACGGTACTGTCAATGACCCGTCTCACATTGAAAGCGCCCTTATAGTCAGCCCCTTAATGGCAGATGTCATGCCCTGGTGCCTCCCATGGCAAGCTGAATGTGTAATAATTCGATGAACACTGTTCTTCACTAAAACCCTGTTTTTCGGTCGATAAACAGGGTTTTATGTTCGAGAAACATCATTAATCACCTAAAAAATTCCCACTGGGTTTCCTTATTGGGAGACTCGACCAATAGATCAACCCTCTAGAGACCACGTGGGATTACCCACGTAAGGATCCCGCACTGCAATGGTTAGCTGGACACTGACTCAATCAATGGCAGATGTCATGCCTGAGGCCTCCGCATCCATTCGGCACATTCTCAGACAACTACTTCAGTTCCGATAGTGGCATGGTACAGGGGAGAGGTCTGTTGCTTGTGTGCAACATTAGGCAGTAGAACTGTAGGGTTAAGAGTTGTTACATACCAATTGAATGTGAAGTTAGGCTGTCAATGCTCCTGTCAGATCCACTGGCATCAGTCGATAGTTGTCCCACAGAGTCAATGGGCTGGATGCTTCGGCCATCAACATCCGTAGCCTTGCCTGTAAAATCAACAATGTAAAGGCCCAATACTGGTGGTTGTTCTCATTCCAGTTAGTAGAAAGTCATAACCTAGATACATGCATGCTGATACATGTAACATGTCCACATCATCGAAGGAATAAACTGCAACTGAGAGACTTTGACTGGTGAATGAGCAGTTAAGACAATGAAATTCACTGGATAACCAGCAATCGAGGCACGATCTATTATCTATTTATTATCATCTATAAATGTACCAGTAAAAGTCAACCTGTTGTAACTATTCCTACTCTATAATCCCTAAATGGAGAATTACCAAAAATATTTCAAGATATAAATGTATCCTTATATCTCCAAGCAGGTAATGGACCGGTGGGGCATTAACATAATTTTGTGCGCTCAATGTCAAAAGTATTTCCCCAACCATCTCTCTCCATTTTCAGAAGAAACTGATAACCCCCACGGCCCCACCTCTTCACTATGGCATAATATGCATTGCCTCTGCGGTGGTTTGGAGCCGATATACATTTCGTCTAAATTCTATATGAATTCATGTCAATATTAAATACTAGAGCTTTTTTTAATTTGTGCATATTATTATTATTAGCCTGAAGTGCAGTCAATGAATGAATACAAACAAGCTGAGCATTCTGTATGAGCATTCTGTATGAGCATTCGTTCTTCATGGAGTCCTATCTCCATCAAATGGAGGGGTTATCAATTTGTTTCTTTTGGATAGCAAGCATGTCATACTGAACAAGGTACCGTGGTTATAATATACATAGTGCTATATACATACCAATTGATTTTGAAGTTAGACTGTCAATGCTGCTGTCAGATTCACCGGCACCAGTCGATAGATGTCCCACAGAGTCATCGGTGGGCTTGATGTTGCTGCCATCAACATCCATAGTCTTGCCTGTGAAAACAGTAAATAATACATGGTTTATACAGTCTGATTCTTATTGTGTGAATATCCTCCGTCCCTAGTCCTCACATACAAATACGCTGGACCCTCTGTCTCACTAGCTTGCTCCACATTATTATGCTATGAATCATGTTAAACAAGGATGGAAATGACCCAAGCTCGACATATTAGAGAGAATTTCTTATGCTCTTTATCGTTTTGATACCACATAGGTTTTTCCTTTGTGATTATCACAAAGTATCTAAATTGGCATTCACCATCCAACCGACCGTAATTTCCCCTCGCTCGCTATTCAGGTTTGACTATAGTGAAATTAGTACTGTATACAGTAGATTTCCGAAGAAAACAAAATATATTTGCAGAGTTGTACAACCAAGCTAGACATCAAATAATATTGCATGCTGGGATGTGTTCTGTATTGTGCAATCACCATGGCACAAACTTCGAAAGCGGGCCTGAAACTCAGTAACGGAGATTAATATGAGCGTCAGGTTTATACTGATTAATAGTTTTCAGTGCTCTATAATAATATATTTGTTCATGATGATCCTCATGAAGTCCTTTAATTTGAAGTAAGTAACAACGAATACATTGATACCGTTATAAATCCAAGCCAATTTTTGTCCAGGTAAAATTGACATTTTCATGGCGAGACAGGCCCAGCCCACACAATTTCTATTTTGGAATGTGAATGAAAATAATTCAGGAAAATCAATTGAGTATATTTGGCATTAGATATACCCATTGGGAACAAATATTTTGGATTCACCAACCTGTCTAATGTCTTCTTCAAAGTAGACCTGAACGATGTTAGGCTAGCTCCTTATGAGATGTCTAAACCTCTTTTTGGGGACAATCTATGGTATCAAATCATCCTAAACCATGGGTGAACTGAGCCACTTTTTGAAGAGTAAAAGATATAATATTATATACAGATCCTAAACATCCTGAACTCCTGGAGCAAATTTTGGAGCTTTTTTGGTGATTTCAGGCTCACATATTGCACCATTTTGCATTTAGAGGCCCTTGAAATGCATTTTTCGCCCAGGGGGAGGGTGAAAGTTATTTTTTCAAAATTTTGAGAACCCAAACCCCCCCCCCAACCTTGACAAATTTCTGCGTACGTTACAATAGCAGTTTCAAAATATAGGCAGTAATGATAAGTTTGTGTGCAAAATTGTGTCAGCTCCCAACATTTAGCAGCTGGGGGCATGGCATTGATAACCTTGAACTGGATTTTACAGTAGGCCTCTTAGCAAAGAGGCAATGAAAATGCCCTAAATATTTAAATCTATTTTCCCTATTAGGCCCAACAAACTTATAGAAGCTCAAATCAACCAGCCATGTGTCATGAACACACTTATTTGAACCAGCTGGGCCCATAGCCTTCTAAACACCTGACATGTGTTTTCCATCAACAAGTGTGTGGACTCCTAGATAGAGCAAACACACCAATAAGAACATAAAACTTCAGACATCCATAGCACAAAGAACTTTTAATACATTCAAGGTGAAGCTTCTGTGAACCTTCACAGTTTATTCACCCAGATTATAAACAGGAAATAATTCCTAGTTAGTTGGCACCCCCCCCCCAGACAATAAGTTCAGGGTGCCCCATGCATTGTACTTGGCAGAGGTGGAAGTTAATTGAGTACAGCTGTACCCCTTCAGGACACAATGGGACTGTCTCCCATTATCGAATAGACACTGCATGACTGCCTGCAGACTTTTGAAAATTACTCGTTTATGAACAGAGATATGCCAATAGCTAGGCCTATACTTATTGACAGAAATGGACTCTCACATCAAACCTGGATAATGGATATGTTGCGTCATTTGTTTGCAGTGGATAGGCTATATTGAAAGTATAAACAACACAACCTGCCTTACTATATACCGGAAAACAGTATTTTAGTCAGGGATTTGGCCTGTAGCCAGTGCCTTTGTGGAAGAGGGGGGGACCGAAGTTGTTAGTGATTGCTTTCCAGGGGGAGGGGACTATTGGTCTAAGGGAGAGGGGTACGCGTCCCACTCTCCATCGGGAAAAAATTGGTGCGGGCATCTAAGAATGCAGCTGTCATTTGTAATTCCTACTAACTTACCCCCAGCGAGGTCCGTCATTGTTGAGTCATTTACTAACTTCCAATGACTGAGGGTATAGTAATTTTCCACTTGATGTCTGTCGCAAACCAAATTTAGGGTGCGCCGTGCGTCGTTCATAAACATAATCACAATACCTTGACATCAGCAAATGATCAAACCTATCGCTTTTGTTATTCCATAATTTGGCAATTTTTAGCTCCCAGGTGAGCTATTGTGATCTTGCATGACATCTATCTATTTATCTTTCTATCTCCTCAGTCTCCACAATTGACTTCAAATTGACACTCCTCTCACACCCGTTGATGGACACTGATGACACTTGGTCACAATGATGACCAGGTGATGAGCCATCAAGAGTGTTGAAAATTTTGGTACAAGGTCATCTAGTGGGCCATTAGGCCATCTTGTGAGAATCACCCAGAATGCTTCAAATCTGGTATTCATGAAAGGTGGTCATTATTATCGAGTACTGTACCTATAGATGCTACATAGCCTGGTAGGTACGCGTGTTCAGGGATCGAAGGTCCAAGGTTGCCTGGTGGGATATTTTGGCACATTTATGGATATCTGTCAATTGATTAACCTCTAGAGTGATTATGGAAGTTAGTCATTATTATTGGGTATATATAAATCCAACATATAATTGGGCAGAATGCTGCCTGGTGTATTACGTGTATATGTATTTGAGGTCAAAGGTCATTTAGGCTTTCAGTTCAAATAGTAAATGTGAAGGTAATATGAACAGTTCACCTCCCCACTCATTCGCATTATACTGATGCAAGTAAACGTGCGATGATGTGAGCAACTGTGCAATTGGCACTATCGTTGGATTTGAACTGCTCCAAAAAGGAGACCCCAGTCTTGCAACACTCAATATGTACATAATTATGTGAGTATAAATTCAGCCGGTTTTAATTGCCTGCAGAGTTGCAGATATCCTTGATTTGATTTCCATACTTGCAAACTAACAAAGGATTCGGGAGTCACATGAATGAATGCATGCCTACAGCCCAGCACCATTGCTCCAACTTTGTAAGCCTCTTCCAAGGAATCGGAAAACACTGCTTTGGAATGCTAGAGTTGCAAGTGATGTCAAAGCAAGGATTACACAATAATATTAGGAGTTGTTACATACCAATTGAATGTGAAGTTAGACTGTCAAGGCTGCTGTCAGATCCACTGGCACTAGTCGATGGTTGACCCACAGAGTCATCGATAGTCTGGTTGTTGCTGCCATCGTCGGTACCCTCGCCTGTGAAAGCAACAATGTAATATTATCGGTGGATTCATGGGTCCTTGAAATGGGAACAATTAGTAACAGAGCTAAAAGTTGAACATCACTAAATTTTCTCCTACTGACATTGGTGACATGTTATACAGGGAACATCCTGTCACTAATCAATTTTAACCAGTCTGAAAAACCTTAAAGATTGTCTTTGTTTTGTTTATTTATCATATATGCTCTGTCATTTGTAAATTGTAATACCGACTATTGAATCCCCTGGCGATGTCGGTCATTGTTCAGCCATTCACTCACACTTTGATACAATCACGAATACCTTGACATTAGAACAAACTATTTTGGTGTTCCAGAGTCCCAAACTGTATAAGCCTAAAAACAATGTACTGGTACATCATATTCATATCATTATATCAATACAAACACTGTGACTGTCGTTTCTCACAATTGTAGTGACATTTCCCAATTTTGGTGCGCAACTTTCGCACAGTTGTAAGTCAGATGTTCAGTGCGGTGGGTGACTGGGTGCGTCATTCACCAAGTTGTATGAGGCACATTGGGAAAGTGACAGTTTATTATGGGGGTCTGCTAGAGGGAATCACACATGACAGCTGCATAATACACATGATTTTACTCAAAATACACTGTCTACTAAATAGGGTTTGCAGTCATAGTTGACAACTGTTATCTTTACAAAAGAAACAGTTACCTGGTGGAAAATCTAGTCAACGTGGAGGACTTCTTTGATATGATGTATAATCTCTATACTGTTCTTGTCCAATTGTGCAACTTGACATTACACATGTGGTCTAAGTTTGATTTTATTTTTCTCAGGAAGTAACTAGTAGGCAATGAGCATGCCCACATTTTTAGGAAAACGTAACTCTGTGACAGAATGTATGAATGTGAGGTTTCATAGACCGTTATACCTAGTTTCTCCTGATTTATGGAATATGTTTCCATGCACTCGATCTTAGGCCTGCAGACTGCCATTGTCCACTCCTTTGAATCTTACTAAATACGTATTAAACTGCAAAAGAGTGTTCTAATCAACTTGATGATCCATCTTTCAGGCTCCCTTCTCCAAAGATGCTATCAATTTGGGTTACATCAGAAGCAGCAAGCATGTCATAACATATATATTGTAGTTATTCTATAGATACATACCAATTGTATTTGAAGTTAGACTGTCAATGCTGCTGTCAGATTCACCGGCACCAGTCGATAGTTGTCCCACAGAGTCATCGATGGGCTGGATGTTGCTGCCATCAACATCGGTAGTTTTGCCTGCAAAATTGTTAATCATATTAACTAGTTGTATATTGTTGTACACAGTGGCCATCAGTCCAGGTCCAAGACTAAGATATTGGGTTCAAAACATCAAACACACAACCATGGCCCCAATTTATTTATGGTTGGTTAAGTACAGGCATAATAAAACAGTACAATGCAAGTTATCCATTGGAGGCAGGAACAAAAATAAGGTCACTGGGACTTTATTTTTACCAAAGATGAGCCCGGCCCTTCTATTCCACAGCAGAACCAGGCTCTATTTTGCCAACACCAGGCTCTACTTCAAGAAGAATGGGGACCGATGGATACAGTATGGAACAGTTCACAACCATAAGCTGGCATTGTGTGATTTTGATTACCAAGTTTAATAGACCATCCAAGTAGATTCTAGTAGACAGTACACCTGGGAAAGTCAGTTATATGGTGAGAGATAAAATTGATAAAGACCAGCCAGACCAGGCTCTGATAGGGAAAAATTCTTGGAGCCTGCATGGTATTATGTGCTTGCAATTACACCGGGCTCTACCAGGGCTGGACCGATGGGTAGAAATCTTCCAGCTCACGCTCATCTCTGATTGGAGGGGAGTGTAGACAATTGCAGAAATGTCAGGCTGGAAAATGTCAGCAACGACAACAGTCCTTCACATACACCTTCACACAACATTTCAGCATGAGGGACGAGGGTTCCCTGTTTCAGCGGATACTGCTACACATCTGACATCGGACAGACACACACTTATCCGATCTATGCTGGAATCCCCCAATTTAGAACGCCTTTAGGAGACCAATTGTGTCATTTCACCAAGTCTTTAGACCCCACTTCAGGCTACTTGACCTCATCCATGCACACAACTTGACACAAGCATATATCACAGTAAATGCCCGGTCACATTATAACCAGTTTTTTTTATTGGATTGCTACACAATTTCTTGATTTTCGGCCGACTACCAAGGAATGCGATAATGAGGTTCATACAGGCTGATACAACATCTAAATACCTTTTCTTAGCTTGAAGGCCCTTAGTCAGCTCCATTCTAATGTGGCGTCATATAAAAAAATTGGAAAAAATCATACATCGATACATAAAAGCTGGGTGAATATCTCTAGTTGGGAATGGGCGATTCCACATCGGATTGGTTACACACATAGCGAATGATGTCCTTCATCATTGTCGCTGTGTATACGCCATAATGGAAAGAGACTGGCATTCGTGAGTCGAAAATCGAAAGAATTGGATCGGTGCACTATACGATATCGTTGCAGTGTGACCTGGGCTTAACTGATGGTATAGGCTATGACTACAAGCTCCACTCAGTTACTTTCTGAATATTGGAAGAACTCACCATTGTCATCAGGTGCATCGTCTACTGGTATGATATTTGTGAATCTTCTCAAGAAAGTCCGCCTTGAGGTGTGCTGTCCGACTGATAAACAGAAGGCATTTGCTGTCGATGTGAAGTTGTTAATATCGAGTTCCAGAAGCTTGGTCCCATGTTCCGTTGCCAGATGAGCCTAAAATGGATGATAAATATTATGATTGAAAAAAAAACTAGTCATCAGCAAAGGAATGAACCAAATGGTTTCAATATTGATCACTCAGCTCAGATACTAATTCAATATTCATAATCGAATAATTATTAAAGAGATTCTATAATCCTATATAGTCACCCAACTGATTTCCCTGCCATATCACACAAGGGTGTGGTAATGGTTTAGTATTGCCTTTTTTGAAAGATACCCCCCCCCCCTCCTCCCCTACTCCCACCTATTCCCCAGTTCCCAGATATGTTCTTAGAAACTACAGTAGGAGGACAACAAATGTCACAAACTGTGAAACTGATGAGGTGAGAATGAAGTTATATTTTATGGACTTTTTGAGTTTTACTGTAGTAGCTTACTACTGTACAGTAGTCCTGCTCGAATGCAACCTAAGTTACATCATCCTTCCTCAGGATCAGACTCAGAGGCCAAACCAAATTCAGGGGGGCAAGTAGTTTGTTCGAATAATAGAACTAAATAACATTAGGCCAGTGGGAGTGGGTCGGGTCCCATGGAGTGGAGCAAGCGTTGAGGGTTCCCTCGCCTCCCCCTCATAAC
>JAUOBX010641495.1:0-14926 GCA_032360705.1 Eupentacta quinquesemita | reverse complement strand
ACGGAATGGATAGATAGATAGAGTGACGCTCCCATCACAATAGCTCAACCAGCTTAGCTGGTTTGAGCTAAAAATGCTACAGAGCACCAGTTACATATTCAATGGATCTCAACTGGTTTGAACTGCATTCAGTTGAATTATCTACATTATCCCTGCTTGCATAGCCAGTTCTTAATCTGGCACATGCACTTTTATTGGTGAATAATACAACATATTGTGAGTTCAAATAATATATTATCTGGTTGTCGTAAACAATAACTGATCCGGCTGATGAGGCGTATGACCTTCCTCTGAGTACGATCAAAGACACTGAGGACAAGAAGCGATGTACCGCCCCATACGTTCGAGGCGATAGACTTGATGTGAGAGTTCTACGATAATTCACTGGTGATCCCATACCACAGATGTTGAGAGAAGCAGATTGGGGGAGATTCTGGTCAGCAATTGGGAGAGCGGTCGGATTAGAATCACATCACATGTTAGTATTGAAACCATGTCGGTCTGATATCATGCCAGCATGGAGACAATGTGATCATAGTGTATGATTGAAGGTACGTCAGCTGAGGCCACTCATTATATGTGGAAGTGTATGTGAAAATGTCGGTTCCGTATCAACTGTTCGGATGAATCATCGTGCGTTTGGAAGCCTCATTAGCCTGCGTGACAGGTCAGATTTATATATCATATTATGAATCGTTCGAGTGAACTGATAACCCTACTGACCCAACAACTTGAGTGATGAAATAACCTAGACATCACCTACGCCTTACTGGAGTTTGAAATGTTAGTGTGGACCGTGTTTCCTCGCATTTTTTTCGCTGCCAGCTCAAATATGACTTTCAGCAGTGTAGGTACACTTTAATAAAGTGGAGAATTTTTTCTACACAGCTGCGGTGTAACTACTTTTCTACACATGTTGTGTAGAACGTTTGCACAACTTGTGTAGACATGTTGCTATACCCTGGCCAGAATGTTGCTCGGTGATCCCGCATCACATCAAATAGGATATTCATCCTTGAAGTTGTCCACAGGTGATGTAAATATATTATAGAAATGATTCACTCATGTTGAATTATCTAAAAATATTTTATATTGCATCATATCATGATATTCCGTAGCTGACAATATATATAGATAATCGTCATCAACAGTGGAGCAGCAGTAGCCCGGTCGGCTAATACGTCGAGCTAGTAATCCAGAGGATACAGGTTCGAGCCCGCGTAGCACCCTTGAACAAGGTGCTTTATCCTGATTGTTCACAATGAGGGCTCCTATGGAAAGCAGTGCTCCGGCACTGAATTAGGACTACCCTCGTAAAATATGACCAAAGAAAAGAAGAAAAAGATAGAATAAGACAAGCCTGCCTGTATTCCTTCTTTCAGACAACGGCTCACACGCTGGGTTATGAAGCATCTCAGTGACACTTGATCTTCTGCGAAGCGAGCTGCTCTTCTTTGGATTTTCTCCAACTTGTCTTGATCGGATAACTTGTATGGGTCCCCGATTTGAGCAGCATATTCACACTGTCTCGAAAGACTCCTTAATGCGTTGCAATCGCAGAACACCAAATCTTGTTTCGATGTTGTTGTAAATACTATAGGGTAAACCGTCAATTGTTCGACCAGTTGGGCTAAGGGGAGAACTGAATTACCTGTTCATGTGGGAACAACGAGCGAATACCTTCCTAGTGCAAGTTAGGCATTCAGAAAGATTTCTGTTCTGTTAACAGTGGATGATTAATAGAAAAGCCAACCGGAGAGATGTCGTTTTGTCCGAACTTGCCTCAGCAGTCTTGACTCGTATTTCGAGACGGAGGTCCAGTTTTATTGGTTATGGGTAACGACCAATTTTGGAAGTGCAGAACATGCCTTCGACTATTATGATTCCTTTTGATGAGTATATTAAGAAAAATCAACCCCAAACTGTCTTCCATTCGATAGGACGGGGAGAAAGAGGTTAGACATTTATTGAGACACACGGTACACGTGGTAAAGAACAATCGATCTGATCAGTACAAAGTCTATGCAAAGTTACCTTTTCAAAAAAATTGTCACACGAAAAAGGTGAACCCGATATGAAAAAACTATAACTTCCAAGAGGATATAGATGCAAGTGATCACTTGCTTCGAAGAAAAACCAGGAGGCAAAAATGCTTAGTAATTCCTTGACTACATTGACCTCCGATGGCTTCAACAATAGGGATCATGTACTTTTCATGGGTGACCCATATACCCCAACACGATGGGGTTCATGTGATCGCCTGCTCAGATTGACCGCGGTTCTGGACTCATTCTGTAAACAGGATTTTCAGACTTTGACCTCTGTTGACCACAGATGACCCATGACCTTACCATTAAACAATAGGGATCATATACTCATCAAGGGGAACCCTCATATTACGTATGAGCTTGATCCTTTCAAGTGGGGTTGAGTTATCGTGTTATTAATTTTCAAAAATGTCCTATTATTTCTCAAGAATGGGCCCCAGTCGACACCTAAAACAATAGGGTTCATGTGCTCACAATAACGAAGCTACACACCAAAGTCCAGCCTGATCGGACCAAGCATTCTGGACTTATCGTGTTATTGTGTTTTGGACAAATTTCTAGAACAATTTGGGATATTTCAGCTGGTATGCCTTCGCCATAGACCGTCTGTGATCGATCCAACACAACCTAACAACGGTTGTCAGTACGGCCCCTTGCTAGCAATATCGTACAGTTTCTGGCCCGAAGCCTTTGTTATATCGGGGTAAACTGACAAAGGCGCTGACTCTGCTATTGTAACACCTTTTCCTCGAGCTATTGAGTCACTATTATACTGCTCTTATATTTCAGTATTTGGCAGTTGGGTTCGATCGAACGTGTGTCAGGCACGTCTCGGTAGAGAGAGTATTGACATATTTTGGGTCAGGGGTGTATAAACAGGGGTATACTTGTCACTTCTTCACAGTTCCCTCAACACCTCATAGAATAGGGAGGTGAGGAGTGTGCGCCCCAGTAGGAGGGCATTGCTGGGTACGCCTATTGTTCCTCCGCGGAGAATTTCGACACCCCGCCTCCCGAAGAAAAAAATAATGAAAATTGTGCCAACAAATGTCAAACCTAATTTTCTGTTCCCTAGCATTTTTATGTAAGTTTAATTATGCATGCATGTGAACGGACATGCCAACGGTGTGAGTTTGGTGAGCAAAATGTTGACATTTTGACATATAGCTCATTCCATGAACTTGGCGAGCAAAGTGTGACATGAGTGTTGAATTTTCAAAATGGCCGCATGTTCAAACTTAGTCTCAACCTCTCTCTCCGTTTGCGATTATTTTGAATTATTTTTGAATTACAAGAAATATGGTGAGAATCATCACTATTTTAGCATCGGAATATTAGCATGAAAATGTTTTAGGGCCATATGTTTTTAGTGTATTTTTCAGGATGTAGCGGATACACCGCGACACAATACAAAACTGAGAATATAAGAGCTATCGTTCTGTATTCCCCTGATACTTTGCTAACTGTCAATTTCATGGGAATACCAGTGGGATTCCAATGACCCTTAACTGTTTCAACCTCATGAACATTATGGTCCCCCAGAACTCAGAAGATTACATGTTCTGCATTTTCATGCCGATGTAACGGAATTTAGGATGTATAACGGGATACAGCAGTCCCTGGAATGGTGATACGATATTCAATCTTAATATCAATATTTGATTTCACATCGGTATTATTAAGATGAATCATAGAAGTTTGAATCACTTCTATTATTCAATTTGCTATTTTTCATGTTTACTTTTTAGGTGGAAATGAGTTCCAGGATGTAACGGCTTAGGGGATTAACTATATTTTCATTCAACCTTTGGTTTTCAGATTTGTGTACCAAAAACTACAAAATGAGCATGACAACATAAAAAACATGAAAGTGCAATGAGTAAGAAGGCACCAAATATCGGTTATGGCTCAGAACTAGCCTTGATTGGGATGTAACGGGGCCCTAATATACCATCTTTTACATCCTGAAGAGATAATGCCCGTCATATGGGGATAGCACATAGTTTCCAGGCTTTCCAGGTTTGTTATAATGAAGAACTATAACTGTGTCTGGTAGGCCATCAGAAACTCCGTTAGTTTTCTATTTGGATATTACAGTTGTGTGTCATCCTCTCTCCTCTTTGTAGTAATATATATATATTAACGAAGGTAACAATTTCCTGCGAATTATTAGGCGAAATGCCAAATATTTCCTAATATGGACATGTAGGCCTACTACAAAGACACCATTCATACCCTATGTATAGCCATACTACCGTCTCTATATATAGACCATATACATTCTTCAGGATACGAGGACTGAATAGTTCAATAGTACGACTCTGACTCACTCTGGAACACGAACAAAAACTAGACATCCGGTGGTGTATTATGGTGGCATTGCAACTTCCTGGATTCTTCCAGAATAAACAAACGGCTTGGAATGGAATGTTATATAGCACACGCCTGACACCTTATGACATCATATCAAGGTGAACATAGCCGAAAAACAGTGAACAAATAGACAGTCGTGATGTATAAATATTCAATAGAATACGTTTTTATGATAGGGAACCTCTCATTCATATTGATTTATTGGACTTATTGGTTGCTGTGCTTCGAACTTCGGACATATGTTCAGGCTACATGTGACAATGTTGGTAGACAATATATAGGCGAGCACGTACATAATGGCCGCGGTGTTCCGTAAATAAGGGTAAAACTCTCAGTGGAACTGCGTAAGCCCATAAACTTTGTTGTTATTTCGTACACTGTAGCTGTTACCGGTATACATGTTATGCTAAAAGTTAAGTTCAAACTATGATGGTCACTGGTGTCTACCAATGATTTGACAAATAGTCCGCCCTCTAACCCTACTAATTAAACTCCATGGGTTGAGGTGACTAAGTACAATCACCTCTTATCAATGCAGTTACCTGGATTTTAGTGAGTCGGGATATTTCAGCAATATATTGTCAAGGCATGATCAGTTTTTACAATTGGGAGGGATTAATGTTCGCATTTAGAAGCGTTCCAGTCGCGAACTGCACACTCATGAACCGGAAGAAATGTTCCTATATTCAGACATAGTAGTGAATGAGTGTCACTTTGTGTAGTAGTTATGCCGACAATTGTGTATTAATAGTCGAATGGCCCGGTGCATATTTAGTTAACACAACATCTTGTTTTACATATAGTTGAGCACATTTGGAAAAACATCCGTTGAACTTTGCCCGAATGCAAATATCGAGAACTATAGCAACCGAATCAACTGCAATGAATGGTTATATATAGGGTCCCGCCATAGTGTTTGTTTACCAAGAACAGGGCTCAAATATGACATTCTTTCACGAGTCATACAGTTCACCTTCAGGTGGTCGAATGAACTGTTTTTTCGTCCGGAAACGATCAGAACCCAAATAATGCATAGACCAAATTCGGGTTTCGCTGTTTGTAGTCTTCCCCTTCTTCGTCATGTTATATATATATATTCATTATGACTTACTTGCCGGACACGGATACCGTTCCCATACAAGCCGACAAGGGTGCATACTTGGATACAGCACTCTCGTCAGCTGTAAACCCTCACTAGGTCACGGAACAAGGCGATGCCTCTGTAGTGTGACCTCAATGTGAAGGAGGGGGTCATAAGACGGCAACATACAAATCACCTTCTCCTCATATATCCACTCAATACGATAATAGATTCACGATACATACTAGTGAAACTGTATAATCTCGTAACACGTGTCATTTCCTACACGGTATTTATCAGTGACGATATTTGACACGTTTGGATACGGCTACACTGCTATTATCTGTTACTATAGGTCCCGATGAAAATTGGCACGAATTTTCATGTATAGAGCCAGCCCTCTATGGTGCGAAAGTTGAGTACTGAAACCAACTGTTGTGTTGGGGGTCTGTTGCAGGTCAGCGGGGAAGATAGAAAGACCAACACATGGATTCGCAATTGAGTCGGAGTATCTGAAGATGAGGATGAAAATCTGCTGGCCCAACTGAGGAAGAGGAGACTCTCCAAGTATGGCCACTAGAACCAAAGGAAAGGCCAAGCCAGAACGAAGGAAAACGAGTCGGATCTATAACATCAGGATTTGGGATGACCGTAGCAAGACAAAGGGGCACACGGGAGAATGCCAACGGTTCCACGAGGACCAGGGCAACACAGCAGCAGCATCAGTAGCTATTGTATCTTCTCTACACGGTATACACACTACAACAATCCACGCTGACGGACCGTCAGATTCTCCCCACGATTTTCTCTTCACTATATCCAGGTATTGGCGAGGCGGGCGTGTTGGACATTCCCGCTCTCGCGGTGCGAATGTTCAATTCCTCAAGGTGAAATCACATTTTGACACTTTGTCGAATACCTATTTGACTTGAACGGTTTCGAATGGTCCCAAGTGGTTTTTGAATGGTTATGAATGTGCCAACTGGTGTTAAACATGCACATGGTAATCTTTCAGTTACATGGATTCGAATCGTTATGAATGATTTTGAATGGAAAAGTGTCAAAAGACCCATTTGAAACCATTCAAAGCCTGAATGGTTTTGAATGGCTTCAGTAATAGATCGGATTAGCTCGGTTGGTAGAGCACTGGACTCGTGATCCGAGGGTTGCGGGTTCAAATCACGGCCGGTGCGTCCTTGGGCAAGATGCTTTATCTCCATTGCATGTCCCACTCAGGCCTATTGAGAACCTGTGAGCGAGTGGAGTACAATCGGCGCTAGTTAGTTAGCTGCTGCCACATGCTCTCCGGGATGGTCGGAGTGCGTGCCACTTCCCATGATCAGGGTAATATCTGTAAAGCGCTTTGAGCATGTCACTGACGTGGGAAAGCGCTATATGAGAAAGGAGGCATATTATCAAGGGGTTTTATCTGCTCTTGGAAACAATTCTGCAGCGTAGGAATGGGCCCACTATTCCCATTTCACTGAACCACTAATTCATTCCACACGAATTGAACAATCGGATCTCCAAAATCCACAAACTGGAGTTCTGTAGAAGCGCTAATGAAAATTAGCTAATAGAAAGTTCCAAACACCAGAATCATCCTCCAAATACCTCCTGGTATAAGGAACATAAATATAGGTTTTGCTCATACAAATAACATTTCATTTTCACAGATTTCTTTCCGAAAACAATATTCTCATTTGGTCTTCAGCTTAGATATTGTTTCAATTGAGTACAATTACTCTGGACTCTCAGTGCTGCAGGTTATTCTATACATAATATTACTACTGATTCGTAACAACAATTTGATAGTATGCTGATTTACTAATCAAATTACCATCGCTGTCTATATTCTTTAGAGGGATACTGCAGGCTCGAGAGGATTTTGGTGGTCATGTATTGGTCCAAACTCCGTCTCAATCTGATATTCCTATGTCGAGTTATTGGTATTTGAAGTATATCCACTGTTACCCAAAAATTGACGGAAAACTTGATCGCGCAATAATTTGTGACGTCACATCTGAACAACCTCACAATTTCCCATGTATTTTTCATTGTTTTGATTGTGCTCGAGAACTCGACATTCCTAGTTTTCCTACTGCGTTTTTTTCTTTCTGAAATAAATTGCGTAACATATTAACTCACCACAGCAAGTTTTTGGAGTAGAGAATATGTTGTACCTTCGTCGAAATGTTTATATTTAGGCAATTTGCTGGGTAGTCCGGGTAAGGTAATGCATTTTGGGATAGCAATCATCTTGCGCAATGCACATGGCTCAATTTTGGAAGTCCTCTAACTCAGTAATGTTACGGGCCTTATGGACGTCTGGTTCGAACTGATGTATTTATTGTTGTCTAAGCTACAAGATAAGCCCATGTTCACCCGAGCTTGCAGTATCCGTTTGAGAAATATCTAATAATTATTCCGTCACAACCTGAAAAACGTAATACGATATTATTTATTTTAAAATACATGGTTGACACTGTGGGTTGGGTTGAACCCAGCAACTTTTCAGGGTCGACTTTGTTCGACGGCTGTTGTAACTATTATCTTATCATTTTATGATCATAGAGTGATAAATGTGTAAATATACCTATGGTGTGTGTAGAACTGTAGATTGGTCTGAAGAATGTAGATAAGGTAGAACGCCAGGTATTTGCTATGATGTTATCATCTTCTGGATCTACCTGCTCTTATTAATGAATCACTTTGACAGTCCGCGTGATGTTTACTATTATCAAAGGCTTGCTAATTATATTCCCACTGCGAGGATATTATGGTTTCGACTTCGTCGTAAACGCTGCGTACCATGCGTTGACTGAGTCCGCTGCGTCAGCCGCCAGGAGATTTCGCGTCAGCGCAATAATTTTCTAACGCTTTGACGAATTCTTCCAAACGTGGCACACATGTACGCCCCAGTGGAATCTCGAATGGGTTCAGATATGAGCGTCGCTACACCACTCTGAGGGCAGCTATTCGGAACATGACGATCGGTTCGAGACTAACTTTTAATCCCTATCATAGGATCCCACCGGGCGACTTTTCTGAATTTTTCGACGGAAATGATTCTAACGCAGATCTGCGCATTTTGGAACATTGTGAGCGTTTTTGGAACAAACCTCCCTCTTTTCTAGGTCAGTGTTTTTTTCATGGAATAGGATCATCATCGTGACCCTCTGATTGTTTAAAAGTAAGTGTGGCGACTCACCCGCCAGGCGATGTCTAGTTTAGTGATGGGAGGAGTACATCAAACTGCAGATATAAACTTGTTACGTATTATATACACTGGGTTGTAGGATACACGGTCCGACTCATTTTGCTCCACAAAGGCAGCACGGGACCTGGCATATGTCTCAGAAACAATTTCTTCAACAATAATGACCGAGAGTCAAATCAAATGATTCTTATCTCGATACAGCAAACTATCCTCGCGGTATGCTCCTCATGAGAGCGAGAGTGGCCGAGCGGTATCAATGACATTTGACATACCAACTGACTGAGATTTCTGCTTGCTCCGGGTGCGATTGCCGCTTTCACCGTCTATCGTTTTTCTCCGGAGGTTGCTCTGCTCGCAGTTGCGACTGGCGGGGTCCTGGTATACATGCTCTGATGGGGTGTAGTGGACTTGGTTGTTATGAGGAGGGGGTTGTTGCGGTTTAGTTCCAATAAGTCTCATCTATCCTCTGCATACGCAGTCATCGTGGTGGAACTTCGGAAGGAAAAACAACTTCCGCTCCTCCAGCATCTGAGATAGTGATCTAATCCTGGAAGTCACTGATCATCCGTCGGATGGGGACGTAAAATGACGGTCCCGGGAGTAGTTTTGGATTGGTTAGAATACAACTCTGCCTTGATATCATTTTAGCAATGGTAAACAACTAATTATCGCTAGTGCCTATCCACGATTACCACGGCTAGGGTTTCTCGATGAGCCTTGATGACCCAGTGGTCTCCTGAACGGAGCGAAACAGATTTGGGGCAAAACGAAAATGACCATGCAGTGCCATAAGTGTACTGCCATCAGTAACCATGGGGACATGTATTGTGACAGCAGAAACATTGTAATGTACTTACCCAAATATGATTCGCTAACTCACCCCATAACCTCGTGGGGCCGACACCAGAAAGACCTTCAGTTATCAATTAGTGCGAAGTATTTGTTTACTTTCCCCGGCAATTAGGGCTATTGGAGGTAAAGATAAACACTCGCGGGACGCTTTGTGTGCCGATTAAATGGTTGTCGATAATTAGCAGTCATACCCCCCATTTTGTAATTAAATCTATATTAATAAGCACTGTATGAGTGTGTACAAGATACTATTACCAGTAAGATATTGCGATTGGCCTGAGCGGTGACCTTTGAATGGATCTCAGTACCGTCTGGGAGCGATTACCCACTCGTACGACAAGATTGGTAGAGCGAACAGCCAACAGTGCCATGTTCAGTAAAATATCGCTGTGGTTCCGTGTTTTCACTGTCCTCGGGGCCAATTATTGTTCTGAAATTTATATCAAAGATAGACGGGACATAGATGAAATGAGCATGTTTTGTTACCCCTGCATCCCAAATTTAAAGTTTCAAACTTATATGTGTTATCCACATTCAGATTTGGTCTGATGACGTAACGGAGATGAATGAATGCCCCTATTGTGTTTGAGTATGCACTAATAACCTCCATGAATGAAACATTCACTGAAGTCAATGATTACTTCCATCTATTTCTTTGAGAATAGTTTATTATTGTCAGGCTCACCTCTCCATTTTGCATCGACTTTGTACTGAGCAGGTTTTCCCTCCTCCCCGCGTGACATCCTGAAACATTGCATGATGTATAGCCTATCCAACCGGATTTTCACCCTCCTACCAACTGAAAAACATTTTGGGAGGGACGGGGGATTCCCTCCCCCATGGCTGTTTAGTTAGCTGACCCACTGACTACCACTGATGGAAATTTTCCAACTTTCGAGCCTCGATAATCATCCCTATATTGCCCGATGTATCATATAATGATGCTAAGGAGCTCTTCTCGGTCTGACGCGGCGCTCGAAACTGAAGTAGTTGTCCGAGAATTGCGCCGAGTGGTTACGGGGCCACCGGAGCATGACATCTGCTATTGAATGCTATAGGCGCGCCCTCGAGCGAAATACTAGCCATTGTCATATTGTGGTGCGTAAGCCTCGCCTGGGTAATCCGACCTGGTAGTCGAAGGGTTGAGAGCTGTGGTCCCGCTTGAAATTTGCTCGCTTTGATATCGAATGCACTTTTCCACCCTTTCACTCAATACTGACTATATTTACTCATAGTAACGATGTCACAATTCAAGCAAACCAAATAAAAATGCAACCAACGGAAGAGTATATAGATAAATTAATTCACTAGTATAGGCAATCGCTTGCAAGTCAAGACAACATGATTCTCCACCGGCATTGTTATATCTCACAGACATATGCCTAATATTATTTATTATTTCGTTTATATGTTCAATCAACTATTTATCTGTATCATCTGATCAGTCGGAACCCGAAGTTCATACGACCTACCGTTACAGAGTTACGGGCCTTTGATGTTTGTGCCATGGTGATTGCATAATACGGGAAGCATCCCAGCATGCAGTATTTTTTGTGGTCAGTGTTGTACAACTCAGTAAATATTTTTGTGTTCACTAATAATAGTTTTACTTTCAGAAACTAATATTCAGCGAGGGAAATTTTGCCTTTAGTGAGATAGTAGGTGGCAGGGGTTACTTCCATGAGGCAAAATGGTAATGCTTTCGTATGACGCTGTTATGTATACATAAATTAAAACAATAAAATGCGTAAGAAATTATTCGAACAACAAAAACGTAAACATAGCGATAAAATGGACAAAATTTGAAGGTCAATAACTTCGCAACGTAACATCGCTCAGATATGGGGTTCGGACGAATAATTTCAGTTTCTAACCCTCTCTGATACTACTTCCGGTTATAGCTATCCTTGTCTCTGATTTCCTAGAATGTCTACATTCACTCCGTCAAACATAATCCATAGCGCGGAATGAGTTGTACTAACGATTGGACTGGTGGATTGACAACTGATTACAAAATAATAATGAAAGTCTTGGATACATTTATTTACAGACCATTTATTTACATTAGGATCCACTCTGTGGCGCAAAATTGAACAATACTATGATACTCTGACTATGATACATTAAGTGCCTGACGGGATCATTTTCAGGCTAGGCGACATGTGAATGTTAACTGTTACGGCGTTAATGTTAAACAATAATTTGAAATACCATATTGATATTTACTTGTTTGTCGATGTGTATTTCAATCATGACGCCAACGTAAGTTACACTTTTGTAATATCTACCAGATAATTCTGGAAATTTTTTAACGATCAAATATACAAATTTGAATTATATTAGAGTCGAAAGATCGACGTCTAAACAGAATCACTAGGCTAAGTGTATAACATGAATTGTTTCCATCATATTTATCGTTTTATTTATTTTCCTCGCACAGCATACCAGATCTATTCCCCCTTAATACACATATTAACTTTATGATAATTTATCAATATGTGGATTTAGGTTGCGCATGATGACAGTAGACGCATTCAGTATAGAACCAAACGAATAAGGAACGAAAAAAAAAAAAATTATTTTGAATAGTAAAGCCATGTTACCACATACCAACAATTGGAGGTGAACGGTGTTAGTAGTAGTAGACAACTGGACATTAGCCGTATTGGGAAGAATTGTTACGCGTAAAAGCTGGCCATCCACAACTGCGCAAGTCATACACAGGCCATGCGCAGGGGGATGCGGATAGAATCGAGTAGTGAGCGATTTTCGCAGGCCATGCGGGCGATTGAACGCCGATTGGGCAATAACTATCAATGCCAGGGGTTGAGGGAGTGAAATCAGAGATGAACAGCCGTGAATCAGGGTTTCAATACGGTCTCGAGATTCGGCATGACGTGACGTACACAATTGTCCGGATATGACCATGATCAAAAGAGAATAATTCCCGCGGGTAGCAGGCTACTTATTGTTGTAGTATGTTGCATTATTGTTGCTTTATGGACATGTCGACAAACGTTGGAGACACTATAGATGTGGGGCTGAGTAGGGCGAACGGTTATGGAGTCATTGGATCGGATGCAGATGCGAGAAGATGTTAGAAATTACATTTTCCGGAGACTTATTTCTGTCAGGAGGGAATGAACTCGATAATAGAATAACGAAATATAAACCAGCTCATGAATTTTTGTGACAGATAATCTGAAATATTCCTCTGCCACATGCGCCATTTTTGTCGGCTGCGTATACGCAATGCTCGTTGTCCCACTGAGTACACATCCCATTCTACCCCAATGCGTTTATCTACTGTGAAACTGACTGTGTCTCTGCAATCCGAATTTTCGTGCACTTTTTCGTCTCCACTACTACGTGAAAGAGACCTCATTGAAATTTTGCCGCATTTGCATCCGTATATGAATTGATTCCATGTTTAACATCGTCACACCACACTGAGCTCATACTTTATCATCTCTAATAGATGCCCAGGGTAACGTTGCATTTTGATAAGAGGGGGCCTCTATAAAGGGTAATTTTTTTGGCTCATTTTGACCTATTTTTGAGGGACTTCGGCTAATATTAGACTAATTTAGGCTAAATTTGCTAGATAAAACTTAATTTTTCAGCGATATTTAGGTAAAAGAAGAGGGGGGGGGGGGGGTGGTCGTTTATTAAAGGGATGCTTCTATTGCAGATTATACGGTAGATAGATTCCGTCCCTAACATCCTGCCTAACATCTCCAACCTTGTGTGTTTCTGTTTTATAATCAGGACCTTAAATGGGAAATTGTTTGCAATATGTTGCTATGGACTATTTTACGAAAACACACGAACACATATATCAGCTTAGTCGAATATAATCGTTAGGCTGTCAGATTGTCCCATGTCATATTATGAATTGTCTCCCAGCCAAGGGATGGTGCTATTATCCGAGAATAACAGTAAAATTACAGTCTGTTTACTTTGTTGCATGTTTGCTATTGATAGGAACCAGTATTATAGCTAGAGCAATTAAATAAATGCTAGATATTATATGTATTATTTGATGATTAAGGTCTGGAGAAGATGATTTGTTTTCGTGACAAATTTAGACCGTGGTAAGGAGGTCAACACTAATCTAGTAGAATATGTGTTAATGCGACAGTTATATATTATATTCTTTTTATGAAACAGCGAGCGGGAACGACTGGGTAATGGCGGGTCATCGCCGATAGTATGCAGAACATTGGAATTCAGCAATGCAGATGAGAGGAAGTCATAGCTGAAAACGGAAATGAAAACAGTGGTTGGTACTATTGTGTTACTTGTCAGGTTTTACACGATGACATAAATTATTATTTATTTTATGCAACTTTACAAATGCACCGATATATCAAGAGAGAGACAATCTCGTCCACCGACAATTTTGAAAACCTTGATCAAACTACCCCGAATTCGTGCAAAAGTGGAGGGTGCTTATTAGCTTAAAGTCAGTTACCAAACACCTCAATACTTCTTCAAATACGGTAAATGCGGCCAATTATTCAAGGTGCTGTAAATGGGAATACCAGACTTGTTGATGTATTATTTGTAGTTCCATTCGAAAGATAAGATCCTGACTTGTTTTTTATTCTTCCTCGAGACGTGCACATAGTCAGTCATCGTTTTGTGAATTTACTATATTAAATTATTGAAGGTTGACAAAAATAACACACTGAATAAGGTTGGCAGCCCCGAATGTTATAATGGCTCGAAGCAAATTCATATACAAGCTATGGAAGTGAAACACTACTTTTAGATAGTGTATAACCCCCGTTGTCCAAGTTGACGTATGGTTGATACGGGTATAACGGGTATAACGGGTATAACGGGGTGTAACTGGTGTGTATTAGTTGGTTATATCGTTATAACGGCATTGATGGGAGAATTCCCGCCAAGGCCCTATGCTAAACTGAAGCAAATGTTGTTGAAGAAAATAGCGGAGATACATAATACCAGTGGTTTTGATATGTTTTCAGACGCACTCCTTACATATTTTCCGGAATAGAGTCACACAAACCGTGCTGCCGTAGTGGGTCGAAGGAGCTAACGCACAAAAAGTAATTGCGTAATGTTTTAAGATGCACTACCTGGAAATTGTCACAAATGGAGTAACACAAGCCGTAGTTGTTCAAACGAGAGGGACGAAAATGTATTAGCGTGTCATTCCGTGTTCATTGTTAATTACTCCGGGATAATGCACGCCTCTCCATTGCCTAAATAGACCTATGGTTCATATATCTGTTATCACATATTTTATCATGTGCTTATTGCGTGCTGTGCGCCACCCTTACTTGTCCAGTGCGTAGATGTGCGTTGTTCCCGTGATCACCGATG
>JAUOBX010641385.1:0-14930 GCA_032360705.1 Eupentacta quinquesemita | reverse complement strand
GAGGAAGAGGAAGAGGAAGAGGTGGTGGAGGAGGAGGAGGAGGAGGAGGAGGAGGAGGGGTGAAGGGTCACTGTTGAATGTATGATTTGCTGAAATACAAACCAAAACCTATATACAATGAAAGGTTATTGAATAGAGTCATGTCGAGTCTTAAAAACACGTAGACCATTATACATAATATGTTGAATATACGATGTTAAAAACCACATACATAAACCGTATTATTTCTAATGCTTATTGATTGGAGGCATGTTACCTTAACGAAAGACGTATACTTTCATATTTAATGATAAAAGGATTCCAAAATGAAAAATAAAAAATATCCCCATCAAATAGAAGGAAATATTGGTCAAGGTGAAATACAATATGTATCAAAAATGGTGTCAAACTATTGAGACACATATACTTGACATTTCCAGCCGAACGGAAACGTGATCGGCCAAACGTGGGCGACACTTTCCAAGCGAAGAAATAATATAATGGGCCGATCGTCTATCTACCCGCAGGTCTCGAGGAGTTGTGGTTCCTTCCTAAGGGCAGTTTCTCGATCAAGATAGTTATGATCACTGGGACAAGAAGTTTGCTTGGTGTGAAGCTGGAAGACGGATCAGATGGAATCAATCAGAGGATAAGCGCCCCCTCTGGCTACTATACCGTCGGAGGGGTTGACTTGGAGTACCGGAGAAAGAGGAAAGGTCGACCGACGATATTCATCCCAGGATCATTGGATAAAAACTTCTGGATCACAGTGAGTGCCTAAAATACCTACTTCCTATCCCGACGTTTCTACATATACTTGGAAATTTACTTATTGCATACATTCACGTATTTTCGTATATTTCACTATTATTTGACTTGAAGCGGAACAGCTGCAAGATGACAAACCTTGGCTCTGCGCCTCACTAGGACACTAGTACTGCATAGCGATGGAATTCCTTAACATTATTCACTAAGCATAGCAAACCAATAGGGTACTGTTAAAATAATGTAATGAACAAAAGACAGAGCTTACCACTAAGGCAATAGAGCACATGGCTAACACAGTTAGAGAGTTCGAATCCTTGTTGTGGAATAGCAAGATACATTTGACATTATCAAACCCAATGTATGACAACTTGATGGTCAAGGGCATTCGACCTGTGGCTGGACCGAGTCACCCCAGCTATACTCCGAAATGAAATACACTTTATTCTTCTTTATTCTTGATTCTTTATAGGCAAGATATCCAATTTGCCACGGGTGGAATCGAATACTGTTGTGTACTGCATATTGAGATTCACATTTTAAACAGTAGTATGGTAACCCAGATCGCGCTGATGTCATGCAAGGGATCGGAGGTATTTGTCGGTCCTTCATAAACAAGTACTAACTATTGGGGGCATGGAACGACACACTATCCACCTTCAACGGAAACATCGATGATGCCGATAAGTACAGTGATGGTTTGAATAATCCCGAACATGTATATTGCATTCGTAGGTGCAAAGTTATAAATATTAGGTTCCACAATCGCAACACTTCCGTGAATGACCAGGAAATTACCAAGAATTGGAAGAGGGAGGTTTCTCTGATAACTTTCAAGCACTGTGTTAAACCTCCTGGGAGAAGTAATTTGATTCTTGACATGCCACGTTTCCGGGTTTCCTAGCCTTCTGGTGGGACCTTACCTCCAGTATGCATGATGTCATCCTCACTTCTCGAAATAAAAGGAGTCAGATAAAAACAAACAAGTAGGGCAACTAGGGTAATTAGCTTGCTAATAGAGGAAAAATGTGATATAGCTGAGATAAATTTATTGTGGTACGATGACGTTTTATTTAGGTTCCATGTTGAATTCCACTAATAATGGTACCACTCATGAAGGTCATTGTTATTTGAGTTACGTTGCAAACGGTTCATATTCGACCTTCCTATTTCATCTTGCGTAGTGTGATCGAGGAGTGGAATAGTCTTCCCAGAATATATGTTGTCTGGAAGTGTGATTTTTTTCTGTCTTGGAACATTCTAAGAATTCCTCAGGCTATGAGTGATCTATCTGCTCATGAATGGTGTTACACCGGGTCATTATTCGGTAATTAGAAATATGTCCTTCCTCACTCTTTATTTCCAAACTAAACTAAAAGTGGGTCCATAACCCATGTGTGCGTTTCGTGCGAATGACTCAAACCAAGGAGAAAGGAGAAATGTGAGCGCCTAATGATCTATTCCTAACAGTATTTCTGAAATCCCTCTGATTTCTACTTGTTATGTTCTCATGACGTTTCCTATCCTTGCGTCTGCAAATATGATAGCAACTCCAGGCGGCCTAATATACGCAAAAACAAAAAATATGATTATAATCATTCGTTTTAGAATTGTTCATGGATGGTTTAAAAGAGATGTGATGGTGGGGAGAACCTGATAATGTTAGAACGAATATTCAGCTTTCATTGTGATCATCGCTGGCATTATGTATTCTGTCTAGGTTTTGAGGACGAACTCCCGGAAAGCTGGCGAGGCTCCGGATAAGGTCATCTTCCAGTACATGACTCCAGTATACTACATATGGAGACTGACAGATTGGTCGACCTGCTCAAAGACATGCATCTCTGGTATGTAACAGTTTTCCTTAGTGCTTTTTGGTTATCCACTGTTGTCATCTAGTCAAAGAAGTAGGCTGCTAGAGATGAGGTAAAATTGCACCTAAATTGTTTGCGCTGATGAGCAGATGAGTTACGATCAGCAGATCAGCGCAAAGAGTGCAAAAATCGAGGAAACAATGTGAACTGGTGTAGGAGTGTGCTGTTCTAAATTTCCAGACGTAGAAGCACTTTTTTGGAAACTAGTATTGGAAAGTATAGGCTATGTCCATCTGCAGCACAGCAATAAATTACTGTTTCCTCAATACTATGTATTCAATCCATTCCGTGTGACCATGTTTAGCTCCCATTGAACCGCAGCTGTTTTCTGGACCTGTATTTCTGTAAGATCCCAAAGGTAGGAGAAGTTGTCTACTTCATATGGCTCCATACCTTATCTATCTACCAAGGGTGTGTTGAACAGTCATTATGTTTATAGGTTGTCATACTTTAACCCTTGCTGAACCGGAAACAGTAGATTCTACCTACTTCATATGTCCAACCTACGAACCGAGTATAACCAACCCCTTTTACTTTTATTTGTGTTCAAAATTAACCCTGTTTACACGGACTATACTAACCTCGGATAACATTTGACCTCAGTGGGAAACACTTATCTGTCGAGAATGGGTGACATCCATAGTGCGAAACAAATTGACATGTTCCTCATCAAGTACCAATGTTCACAAGGTTCTCAGTTTTTATTCTCCTACCCACCTCAAATGCTTTGCGATCATTTAAAAACGCTGGGCTTTTCCCTCTCCCATTGGATACTCCTTCCACCAAATTTGAGTTTTGCGGACCTTCGTGTTGTTCAGTGATCCCGCACACAAGATAAGCACACACACACAAACACACACACACACACACACACATACACGAACACGCACACGTACACCTACATTCACACGTTCACACCCCGTCAGCGTGACTGCAAATGTTCATCTAGCCTTCGGCAAGGAACAACAGATTTTGAAAATGCCCATCAATTTGAGGGGATATTTTGGTATTATTCTATAAAAAAAAGGGTACCCTCTTTGCTGACCTAGGCCAAACAGATATGAAGTGAATATGATACTATCTGGTACACGCTGGTGCGGTACTTCTATTTCTTCTCAAGTTGAGATTTAACATAGTTTCGAAACACCAACACAGTAACAGGGCCTGTGTAACGCTGTTTTCTAACCTAACAACCTCCCGCTATGCGATAAGTTTCCCCTAAATGTCGGAATTGTTGACATATCGGACTCAGCAAGCTATCAATCAACTCGACCGAGAGATTACATAATTGTAAAATTACCAGGTAATGAAATCCAATTATCTGAGGTTACCTCACACCTGCCTAAGAAATGACTGCGGGAGAAGTGGAGAGACCGGAGTAATGGACAATTGGTGACAACATATGGGGATTGTAGACCAACAGTAGAACTGTGCGGCATCCGTGCGCGGTTGTCGGCCATTTGCGGTAGAGAGGGCTAATGGTAAACCAAAACACCACAACCTTTACATCTTACTGATATAGGGAGAGGGAAAACTTTGTGGTTCAATATGTTCTGTCGGAAAGGTTACTCGCAGTCACATATAGCAATGATCTTAACAGGGAATGACACTACACTCACGCACTATAAAGATCAAGAAAATAAGACCATCAACAACAGCAAGATTCACAAGAACACACACACATACACACACACAAACACCCACAGACAGACACACTCCAAGTTTCAGGTTCAGTTCAGTGAAACTGTACAACATTCGTATTTTCTATTTTTTACAACAACAGGACTTTATAGAATAACAACAATAACACACACACCCGAATTGACCTACAGTAGAGCTGCACTTTTAGTTTCTGGTTCTGGATCGAATCCATTCAAATTATATCTATAATCTATAATGTGAATGACGTTTGAATCATTGCTCTAATGAATTTGTTACATACATTTCAGTTACGTTACGATTATGCCTACATTCGCAATTATTTCATGTATTGGGTTGTGCTAGGTGACTCGTCAATTCTGAACGGAATCATGAAGTAAATACTAGTCACATCCAGATATTTGTACTTTGTTTAAGTTCGTTACTACCTAACTAAAATATGAATTATTGATGGCGTTCTCAGCCTCTGCGGCATAACCAACTCCACGGAAATGGGTGAGCGGGATGGAATATCTAATGCACAGACTGATACAAAATGAGAACAAGATGTATGGCAAACAGACAAATGTGTGATACTAGTATGCTGTTTAGAATGTCTCTTGGAAAGACAACAGGAAGCAGCGACACCTCTGCTGTTGACCAGAAAATTGTCAGACCACTACTGCCCGGACAGCAGTGTCCCCCCTCCCAGTGCCTTTACCAGGTCTGCATCACATATGAGTGGGCTGGGATTAACCAGCCAGCAAGTTATCAGAATCAGGCGGGATGAGCGGTAGCCAGTGTTCGCGCCCAACCGAACTCCCTCGATTCAGGTCATCTGGTAAGTCGATCAAATAAAACCTCCCGTGGGAGGAAAAACAACACACACGCTTCTCTGGGGTCTGAACACAGAACACGCTACACACATGGCGATGGAATGGTGAGGGGGACACATGGGGCACGTGTTATCCACTTATTGAGAAAGGCTACTTTAGTGACATAGTGTCGTTTCACACTAAAGTTGTGGCCATTCATGCCCCCAAGTTCCAGAACCGCCATTAGTGGAGAGTGGACTGAATAACAGTCTGTATCGCATATCCGATTATGGTGATCAACTATCACCAGAATCTGGGACGAATATTCCTACATGTCAAGGAGAATGGATGACTTCCGCAGTCCAGTTTAATTGATCGTGACACCAATCAGACAACAAACGCTACAGCTGATGGTTTCCTTCATTCTCCCAACCACACCCTCCTCGTACACCCACTCATATAGGTGGGACTGTTGACATAGTACATGCACAGCATACCTAGTGTAATTTATGATATGAAAACATTTTACTATCATTAAAAATATGTGAGGAAGCTGGTATCAAAAAATGTTATTGTATGGCGCCATTTTACACCTCCGACCGGAGAACTCGTGAATGTTGCAATGCTTCATAGGGAAGGAAAGATCTTGGGTAACTTGAAGAATTACGCGAGTAAAGTGGACAGAATCTTAGTTGGAATACAATTCATTGCGATTAACTATTGTTGACTTCTGAGCGTTAGCATGCCTGCTCGTATCCTGTATATGCATATGTTCATGTGGTATACTTGCCAAGAGGGTTCAAATGAAAGCCTTGCAAAAATACATAATTATATGGTTATTATAAGCTGCCTTCCCGTCGAACGGGTGCGAACCTTTGACACGGAATGAAGCTTTTCGTCTGTGGTTCGACTGCAGTGAGAAAGGGGTAATTCAGAGTAACTAGCACGGCAGCATGCTCAATAGCTACCCCTAGTTATGTGGCACAATCAGGGAAAAGTACCTTGACTAGAGATTGACGTGGACTCGAACCCACAGTTCTCGGATTACAAGTTACGTCATTTTCAACACACTCCACTGATAGAGCGGAAGAGTGGGCGAGCGGTATCAGTGACTCTTAACAATGCGATGGGTCCAGTTTATTACGAATTCGATTCACACAGTCACCAACGGGCTCTCCTCCCCCAGGGGTGGCTTTACTCGCAGTGACGCATGGCGGGGTCTTGGTGTCCTGGCTCCGCTGTGGTGCAATGTACTTAGTAATTATGAGGGGTTGTTGTCGGTTAGTTGTAATAAGTCTCGTCGGTCGGCTTTACGAGAGAGTGGTTAGCTGTGAGAAAGTGGTTAGATCCTGGGGTTCACTGGTCATCCGTCAAATGGGGACGTAAAATAGCGGTCCCCGGAGCAGGTTGGGATTGGTACAGTACACCCCTCCCTCGATAAGATCTGAGCTCTAGTCGAAAAGAGTAGACGAGCTATCGCCGGTGCTCATCCACTATCAACACGGCCAGGGTTCCTCGATGAGCCTCCAGTGGCTTCCTGAACCTGTAGCAATCAGATCAAATCAAATCAAAGCTCCTATCAATTTTTCAGCTCATTAAACCATTGCCGCTGCTGGGGAGTGGGAACTAGAACTAGAAACGAGCGCATATCGACAACATCACGAATAACAGGAAGGGGACAATGAGGGAGCCAGTCTGAATTCATGTGTCAGTTACAAATTCCGGAATGTTTTTTATTTCGAATAAGTTTTATTCGTGATATAAGCAAATAGTTGTTTCAAATTTACACTGGCTTCGGTGGTGAATTTTGCATACCATCACCTCGAATAATCTCCTCAAACAATGTCTTTGGTTCACCCCATCTGTATAAATACATCATTACATCATTTACTATATATAAAGGGTCGTTAGTGTTGAATAACATCACTAACTCATAATAACATGTGATTTCAATTGGATGATTTACTTTGCACGACCCATTGCTATGCAAAGTCAGTAGATGCAGAGCAATCAACCGACTTCCCGCGTGATTCGGTTAGTTTTTTCGAGCGCAAGGAGACAGTTAACGAGTTAATCGTGGGTCCGTTGATGACTTTCACGGTCAAGTCTTGTTGCATAACACAACTCCCCGTGAACGTTTCATAACGTATTGCACCGTTCAACAACACAACGCCCAGACTCCACAGACACAACAGTTCACAATGATATTGGTGGTCTTCAAACTTTCTATCACGATCCTCCTGATGTTTTGCCACTGACAGAAACGGTCTACTGTACCTAAGTGCGGTCATGTTGAAATTACTCCAACATGTAACTTTGGAACGCCCCACGGCGTTGATAAAGCGCACGAAGGCAGTTGCACACTGTCGCCCTGTCAATCCTATGAGTACAAAATCAGTCGTCAATGGTCCGACCACTTTGCACAACTTGCCAATTTAACGTCACTGTTAACAATATTTCTATCAGCAGTCGCAAGTGTTATCCTAGAATGATACTTAAAATCTCTTTCATGTATCTGGATAGTAAATGCCTCTCAGACCAACAAGAGGCATGGTGATCAAGAATCCTGATGGACCCCGAGTCTGTTAGTTCATTTGAAATAACATCCTCACTTTCATAGCACCGGCACCGGGAAGGAATTCGAAATTATGGGTCAAGCTTTCGATCAGAACTTAATAACATTGATCTCTTGGAGGGCTTCCTTCTGGCACATGTTAAAGTATAGTTGCTTCATCAATGAACCAAGTGAGTGTTCTGTTCCATAGGATTTCAGGAACAGACCTGGGCGTGTCATGACAAGCTGACTGGAGAAGTCGTGGACGAGAGCCGCTGCCAGAAGAAGAAACCCCAGGACCAGAGACGGACATGCAACGTACATCCCTGTCCACCAACGTGAGTGATATTGAACTCAATAATAGACTGTCCGTACATGTTCTGGTCGGGCAACGGACCAAGTTAGTTCCCCGAGAAGCAAAATCGCTGCTTCGGTTTTCGATACCTTTTTATTTTGAGCAATGAGGTGCACTCCTACACTATGGTATGCTACTACTTCACAGCCGTGGGTTATCACTTGATAAACCTCGGTAAACTGACTCTTACGAACCTACCACATCACAAAATTAATACGAATGACTTAGGAGTAATGTGCGCAGAGGAACATTCCTTTTTCTATCATTCCCAAACTACTATGCTACATCAGCACGTGGAACAATTATCGCCATGACTGCGCATTGCTTTTTTACGCGTCTCTCTGTCAAACTAGTTGTTGCTGTGATGGTATATATTGCTTAAAATAGAGTAATAAATCCAGTCTGACGACCCCTCCTCATCTGCAAGAGCTCATTCGGGACCATCTTGTTAACGATTCGGAATCACTCAAAACTCTGCGAGCCTCTCGAAATTCCTAAAATTATATTGGACTCGTTTGAAACATCATGAGAATCTTATAGTAAGCTTCAAAATGCAGGTAAGTGGCTATCGGCAAATCATGAAGTTTTCTACTAGAATAGACATGGGTGCGTTTGTAATAGTCGGATGTCATATGTGCCTATGTTTTATGAATTTTGCCTAAATCGGCATATGTGAGGTGTTACAGCAGAGGCGTTTCCTGTGGACGAATTTGTTTGTATGTATAGTAATAGTACAACTACCAAACGGGAAGCATCAGATGAGCGAGGGAAGTGCTCACCTTTAATTACGACTAGGTAAACCTCCTATCGTCGTGGGAACTGTGCATGTGATAAAATAATATGAAACACGAAAGTAACTACATCGCACACTCATAATGAGCAATTGTTGTTGTAGGCATCACGTGAAAGTGAAATAATGTTCCCAACTGATAACTTGAGTCATATTCTTGAATTTTCTCAAATAAGGAAATTATATTTGTAAGCCATTCCAGAATAGTCTATATAATGTTCCTCAAACGCTTCATCAGGGGTAAATGAACGAAGCTATGATTGCTGCTAACTCGCTCCACTTTATCATGGACTATATATAGATCAAGATCATATCAAGATCAAGTCATTTGTTGATGCTTTGGATAGCGCTGTTGAGTCGGTGCCATGCGCAGAATATGGGGTATAGTTTGGATTTCATGAGTCTTTTGTTTACGTCGACCATGTCATTAATCAGTTGGTGGCAATGTGCCCTGCGTGCCTGAGGTTATTAGGCCTCTCGAGTTGGATCGTGGTAGCCAAATTGGCTGGAGCGTCGAGCTAGTAATCCGAAGGTTATCGGTTCAAGCCCGCGTTGTACCCTTGAGCAAGGTGGTCCATCCCGATTGCTAACACTGAGGGGTAGGTGAGTTGTACATTGCCGTCTGAGTGTAATGACCCCTCCTTCGCATTTGGGTCACGTTACATAGGCATTGCTTCGCCCGTGTCCTAGCGAGGGTTCGCAGCTTTATCCAGGTATGCACCCTTGTCGGGCTTGTATGACAAGTGCACCATACAAAATACGGTGGGATAAACTCAATAGATAGTGGCGTGTGGCAGTCACGATATCTGAGCAAAGGAACCAAGCAGTCCTTCTTCAGCTCGATTGTTCTTCCAGTCTCGTTATACTCCAACGAGGCCTGAGCGCTCACTTTGGGATGATGCGGAGCATCCTTGGATTCCGATGGCAGGACCGTGGGTCGAACGTCAGGGTTCTTAGGGAGTGGAAGGTGGTGAGGTTCAATTACCTGATTCGTTAATTATCCTACTCATTCCAGGTGGAGCGTTACGTGGAGCGAATGTTCCAGCACATGTGGTGGTGGGGTACAAGAGGGGACAGTCTTCTGCAAGCGAGAGGGTCCTGAGGGGGTGTCCTACCGCAGTCACGAGTTCTGTCATTATCCGATGCCAGACAGCATCCGGTCATGTAACACGGAGCCATGTCCTCAGTGGCATATTACTAATTGGACTGAGGTAATTAGTCTTTATGTGTTATTCGTATTTATGCGTTTGGAAGACAAGTCGGTGTCTGTTTCCTATATGAGTAAATCTAATGTACCACCACGGAGCTCAGTTACTAGAAATTGTCTTACCACAGTAAATATTTTTGATGATTACGTACAAGTTTGATATTTCCTGCAAATTTGTCTATATTCTTATTTGTCAATTTTGTAAAATGTCAATCATGCATGCATATATGTGTTACTTCACTTTATGTGTTATTCGTATTTATGCGTCTGTTTCCTATATGCGTAAATCTAATGTACCACCACGCAGCTCAGTTACTAGAAATGGTCTTACCACAGTAAATATTTTTGATGGATACGTACAAGTTTGATATTTCCCGCAAATTTGTCTATATTCTTATTTGTCAAATTTTTTATTTCTCGGAATTTCGGGAACATTCACTATGTAATGTGTAGAATGGTGATCATTCGTGCCTGCACAAGGTTGTTTGAATAAGAGCCTATTTGATGAATAAATGTACACAAATTCCGACAAGTTTTATGTCCCTCCGTAAACTTGATATGGTCTTGATGTGATGAACGCCTGAATTTAACATGATTATTGGGGGATTCTGACAGTGTGTAACCTCTTATCCTTGTATAAATATCTGCTTTAAGATCGTACTTTTGTCGACTATGACATCTCATATTCGTATTTTACATCTTGTCACCTAGCATCCGCGAGTCACTCTCTACAAAATGAATAAGTCAATACAAATGTCTATATGTTATGAATGCTCCTGTTCTCTACATGAGCATTAGTCAAACGTTTATTCGTATTATTGTATCATGCAATAATTAAGTGACAATGTTGTGTTTACATTCCGTGCGTTGTTGTATATTTCTTTCCAGTGTTCGAGAACATGTGGTGTTGGTGTCAGATTCCGAACTGTAGAGTGTCTGGACTCCCAGCGGGAGGTGACCTCCGGCTGCAGCTTGCCGCATCCTCCGAGAGAAACTCCATGCCTCACTAAAGTCGTCTGCATCGCACAACGCCGTTAGTATCGACCATACTTCCTTTAAAATATTTCAACTCTACACATCGTGCATTTATATGCATACCTGTTTATCCCTCACATGGTGTTGGATGATGATGAATAGAGACGACAAGTGCCGAGATGAGGATGTTATGAAATCCTATGAATGGGTATTTAGATTCGATTTTTCCTGCTATGACAACTGGAAACGGACGGGCTTACCTGGAATGCTTAGTGATGGATCGAATCAGTTCCCCCATTTTGAGAAATGAATGTCATACATTTAATCGGTTCGGAGAGTGGTTATGTATCAATATTCGAAAACACATCCTCAGCCAATCTGAAGAAATGTGTTACACAATACAGTTTATTTTCATGATTTTACCCATCTTCATTGCAGATGACCCGATTGAGTACATCACTGAGAGATATCATCATGAGGACCTCGAGAGCCAGCCAAGGTAATATACATAATGACAATACCAAATATTATATAGGAAAGTTGCTCAAAGGGGTGGAAAACGCACAAAAAACAAAAATAAACATTGATATGAACGTGTAAATAAGGTTCACCTTGAATTGATCAACTGTGTTCAAGGATCGCATATCTAATCGGCAGATGTTTCAGAATCTGGGTGCCGCATTGCAGAAACTTCGGTCGCCGAACGAACCTCGGAGCTGATGTTGGTAGTGATATCTCGACGGTCTACGTTTCACGGGTTGTTTCAGAAGGTCGTGAATATAGGCTGGGGTACACTAGAAACATCAGTACGAGAATATTGTATTCGATGTGTGACTCAACGGGCAACCAGTTTATTTCCTTAGGTACTTAAGTGACTGAAGAGTACCTGTCGAGACTGTAAGATTTGCGGGCTGCCGTATTTTGCAGTTCCTGCAGCCTGGTTATCTGAGAAGATGGAACACCATATATAAGAGTCGCAATATTCCTGTCTACTTGGGATCACAGCATGAACATGCGTTTCGGTGATAGGTTTATCGAGATACTTCAGGATTTTTTTATTGGTAAATTGGTAACTAATTGGGGGTTTATTTCCGATGAGAATATAGACAAACATAGGCAATTATATCAGAACGCAACTCGTCCAAGGTTCTCACTAGGATCCCTCTCCAAATCTGCAACCAGGCGAGGGTTGGAAAACACTCCATCACCGGCGTCGAGTATTACATGTCGCTCTCTGTAGAATGAAATTGTCTCTCTAGCCATGCAAGGAACCCAGAACCATTATTTGGCAATGTGATCGGTATACAGCAATTCTTGCGAAGCTGGGATAAAAATTGTTGAAGTGTTGACGTTTATATTCTTTATTTCCGGCAGCTATTCCTTTTCCAACTGGAGCTCGTGCAGTGTTTCCTGTGGAGTTGGCAAACGGACCCGGGATGTTGCTTGCAGATTATTTGTAAGTCATGATGAAACGTTTCTGGACCGACCGATGTCCGAATGTTCTTACCAGGACATGCCTATCTCGGAAGAACATTGTGAAATGCCTCCATGTGGAACGGATATGACAACCACCAGGCACATCGAGAGCGACATCGCGGACGAGACGACGACCTTCGGAATGACCACTAGTGATCCAACAGAAACCCTGAATTCCCCATCAGAACAGTATGTCACTGGAGTTCGTCTTGAAGGCATCCATCATATCCAAGAGGACCAGCCGCAACCACCACGAGGGTCTCATAAGCAAGGATCTAAGTCAGGCTCACGGGGGAGCAAGCACGCCGAATCTAGCATGTCCCTCTCCTTTGATGTCGACCTAGACGCAGAGAGTTCCTTCTCGGTAGACAGCGAATATACCGACGAAGGATATGGCTCCGCCAGCACTGGTGACCAGCGCTACGTCTGGCAACAAACTGGGTTCAACCACTGTAGTTCGTCATGCGCTGGAGGTAAGATTTTTTCAAACGAGAATGAGTCAGATTACATCACTTCCCATTACTTATCAATCTAAATGATATCATAAAAACTACTCACGTGAGGGCCACAATCACGAGAGCTAGGCTGTAACGTTTCTCTCTGTGGCACTCGCGGACTCTTCTCCATCAAGCTACCAGTAAGCAAGATGAATGCGATGTTTACACATGGAAACAGCAGACCACGAAAACAATCGTTTCCCGCCTAACTTGTCAACTTATACAGTTGATCTAGTGAATGAAATCAGCAGCCGAGAGGTTAATACTGGGCGATCAAAACTCCATCTAGATACTTACATGTATCTTACATGTGGGTATATTTGGAGCATTGTCATCTAGATAGCGTAACATCCAAAAGTTCAATAACGGGACAAATAAACATTTTACACGAATAGAAGGAATCCGTCTTCAAGCATTTCTTGAACACACATGGGGAAGGAGAGTCTCTGACAGCCTGAGAAGGTAAGTTGTGCCACAGTGCTGGGGAGGGAACCAGAAACATTGAAACACCGCACTGTGTATGACAATTGCACTCCTGGTGTTCGCGGTGCATTCTCATTGACGAGAATAATCAATACCGGTGATGTGTAATTACCGTAACATAAGTATCAACACATACTAAATTTTATTTTTATTTAATGGAAGGTGGTGTGAGACATGTAACCATATTGCCACATTGCGCAGGCCAATAAATAGGCCCATTGCAAAAACACCTTAAAAGCTGAAAGCTTACACAGGTCATACTGTGTGAGACGTCCAGTCTGCACCAAGCACAAGACCAGTCTGTGGAAATTAATTAGCTCTACACATACTAAATAATGTATACTATAGTGTATGAATAACGTAACATTTTTCTTACAGGTACACAGGAGTCTATGATTGAATGTATCGATACATTGAACAATGGCGTTGTCAAGGACCACAGATGCCACCGGAGCCAACCAATGGAACGGATTCGTCGCATGTGCAACGAACAGCCATGCCCCCCAGAGTAAGCTTTATTATGATACATAATTGATTTGATAGAGTAGATTTACATAAACATATCACCATCTCCCGGATGAAGGCCAGGTCAAACTACAACGATATCGTATAGTGCAACGATTTTTTGCTTACGAATGCCAGTCCCTTTACATTATGGCGGATAAACCCAGCGACAATGATGAAGGACCTCATTCGCTTTGTGTGTAACTAATTCGATGTGGAATCGCCCATTCCCAAACTCGGGATATTCACCCAGCTTTTATTTAACGGAGAGCTATCCGATTTATCGTCCAATTTTCAACGTTTTTCGATATGACGTCACATTAGAATGGAGCTGGTTAAGAGCATTCAGGCTGAAGAAAGGTATTTAGGTGTTGTATCAGCCTGTATGAACCTAATTACCGCATTCCCTGATAGTCGGCCTTAAATCAAGAAAATCGTGTAGCAATCCGATAAAAATCGTTACAATGTGACCGGGCCTTAAGCCTCCAATTATTATACATCATTTACCCAACTCGTTTTGACGAACGAGAGTAACATGGCAGTCTATTTAATATCAAGTCAGTGACTACAGAAAAATAAAAGGGAATCCATATTGAAAGGAAAGCGGCATGGGCAGTAACACCCACATGAGCTAGGATTATTCATCAGGATATGTGGTTATAATGAGCTGAATCATATAGTTAGGTATTTACTAAGCATCCCTGAAGAGGCGAGGATGACAATGACTAGTAACAGTAATTCCAACTTTTGATACTGAAAAATCATTTAAAATGTATCCCGTCAGCTATAGCAACAAGTGACAACGACACTCTCCTTCGATAGCTAAAAAAAGGAACGCTATATCCCAGCTCGAATAGCATAATGAATAGTAGCATGGATGAGGAAAATCATCTATTTCAAAATCTCATCCATGCAGCTGGCAAATAAATCTATGTAGAGATTCACCAGGGTACTCTCTAGTCATTGTTTTGTTTGACCGATACACACTTTCACCTGTTTGTTCCAGGTGGCGAGTCCT
>JAUOBX010641274.1:0-14936 GCA_032360705.1 Eupentacta quinquesemita | reverse complement strand
CACAATAACGGTGTAAATTATGAACTAGACATATGCAGGCGGGAGAACCGCCCATGTGTATATCCCTTTCATGAATATTGATCTCTGACGATTGAAAAAATTGCATAATTCATGTCGTTATCACCTCTGATGGTCTCTAAATTACCTAAATATTGTTTAAAATCAACTTTGTTTAGAAGACCACATCCACTAAGTTTTGTTCAAATCTGACAAAGCTAGGGAAATTGCGTAAATTGCGCACATTTGACACCGCGCAGTGTCACGGCTGGGCTATCCCAATGAAGAGTGGTCGAGCGGTATCAGTGACCCTTGCCAAGCAAAAGGTCCGGTCCATCCCGGGTTCGATTCCCACAGTCACCATCGGGCGTTTCCCGCCAGGAGCGGCGGTACTCGCGGTGACGACTTGCGGAGTCTTGGTTTCCGAGTTCTGCTGTGGCGCAGTGGACTTGGTAACTATGTTTTCGGTTAGTTGCAATAAGTCTCGTCGATCGGCTGTACGCAGATACCGTGGCTGAACTTCGAAAATACAAAAACAAAAAGCTTCCGCTCCTCCAGGAACTGAGAAAGTGGTTGGATCCTGGGGTTCACTAGTCGTTTGTCGGACGGAGACGTTAAATGGCGGTCCCGGGAGCAGGTTGAAATTGATACTGTTCACCCCTGCCTCGATAGCATCTCAGCACTAGTCGAGAGAAGAACTGAAGAGAAGGCGAGTTATCGCCGGTGCTCATCCATGATCAACACCACCAGGGCTCCTCGATGAGCCTTCAGTGGCTCCCTGAACCTGTAGCAATCAAATCGAAAAAAATGCGCCCATAAAATCCAGCGTTAGCGTTTATAGAGCGGCGCCTGAACTGGTCGTATGGTCAGGTAACGGGTTATAAGCTCTACAAATGAAGTTGCTTTTCGGGCTGGTTAGTTTCCCACCAGTTACCTAGACAACGTAATCTGAACAGGAAATAACACAATAAACTGAATTTCTAATCCATACATCATTTAGGAATCGAAGCGTTCATCAGTTCACTTCATTCAATTTTTCAATTTATTTCGTTACGGGAAAAAGGCATGCATAATATCTCTGCCTAAACTGCATAATATACAGAAGCAAATGGAAAGGGAACAAACTGGTTACAAGTTGGATGAAAGGGCAATCACCTAGAGTGACAACGCATAGCAATTGTCAGTGTCTCAACAATTCAGGTCAATCGGTTCCACAGCCACAACTGTCCAAATTACACGACGGTCCGTAGAACCGGCTGCAGTGGCTTTCGTCCGGTGGGCAATACTCTTCACAGTTCGGCCCATATCGTCCCGCCTGACATGCTGTGTAGCAATTGAAATAATGATGATAATATTAATAATAATATCAATAGCCATCGTGATCATTATAATCATAATCGTTATCACCATAATCATCATGACCGTCATCATAATCAAAATTGTCAGTGAGCCTCGTAGTTATACACATTATACTGGATATATTATGTGGTTAACTGAATGATGCATCTCAAATTGTCGAAACCTCAGATTGTCAGTTCAATCAGTAGTGAGCCTCATAGTTAGAATGAATATAGTCCACTGAATTATACATCTCGAATGCAATTACCCTTTTCCCAGCTCTCCAATCAAACTACTAGTAAGCCTCCGAGGTATGTCATCTAACCGCAAAATGGCTTTGGTTGTAGTAAACCATGAATCCTGCAAGGATGTCCCCTCTCGCCATTGTCATAATATGTTTTGCTTAGTGAGGCATCCAGTACTTCCATAGATAACTACATACGTTTCACCTTCCTAAAGACCAATGGGAGTGCTGAACATGACTTTGCAGATAATGATACCCTTTGACCAGTATATCCAGACAATCTAACCCCCACAATGTCTTTCAGACAATAAGACGGTGGAAATGAGGATAGATCTAGTATTGCACAAGGTTTCCAATGTCACAAGAATGCATTCTCAGTGTAAAGTCAATGCAAATTTGATTTTTTTTTTTTCGAAACCCTGTCACACGGAAAATGTGTGTCTGATATGGAAAAGCGTTCACACTATTTTTTAGGAAGATATGGATGCAAGTGATCATTGACTTCGAAGGGGAAAAAACTTTTCACTAATGTAGAGATAAAAATAAATTATTATTGTGTAATCCCAATGAGACATTCATTTGGTTCCCTTCGTGACGTCATCGGATCTAACCTAATAATACAGATAACACAAAGATACCACAAGTTGGGAACTTCACATTTGGGATTTAGGGGTATTGAAATATGCTCTTTTCATCTATGCAAGTTTCGAAGCGATGAAATAACCCTCCACCTGGCCTTCAACAAGTACATGCAATATGGTGAGCGGGATGGCCATACTGGGTGTTTGAATGTTGACTTCGATGAATTTATACACGATGAGACGAGGCTTGAACTTGTTTCCGAAACGTATGTGAGGCAAGTGCAGCGCAGCAAGGTGGAGAGAGGCACTCTCACGCTTGCGCCCCTCTCTACAGTAGTATAGTAGCGTTATTTTCAACATTTATATTAGAGTCTCGTCCTTATTGGCGGCGCAATTCTGGATTACTGGCAGTGGGGCCTGTTACTGTTAGGAGGGTCGGGTGATGTGAGAACATTATTAAGGCAATAATCCCAGAAATTACTTACGCCTGTCACATGCGTTGCCCCACCAACCGGACGAGCATTTACACCCGTAGTTGTCATTATGGCAGACCAGAATCCCGCGGCACTTTACGTTTGTACACGGGGGGAGATCACGGCACCGTATTTCATCGCCCCCCTCTTTGACCAACGTGAAAGAGATTGGGTCAGGCCCTGGGAGTACCTCTCCAGCTAGGTTACGAGTAAAAGACGAGATATTAGGTATAATGTATGTATAAGCCATCTGTGCTTGATGCATCGATCCTAGTACCACGCAATATATTGTTCGAGATCAGGCCATGGTAACGATTCTGTGACATTTGGACCATCCCACCAACAATATGATCATAAGAGACACCAACACAACTTTCTAAGAATGCTGCTCTGATTAATATTTGCCTTGCATCACTGCGTCAACACTAGGCTAGACCCTCGAATCGATGCATTCCTTCCTTTAACCAGAGGCGATGAAGGCCTACTCGTATGAAGTATTTGGGGTCACTTCTACTTATACACTAACTATAACATGCCTTCTGGAATACGAATAGTGTGCTAATAATAATGCAAGCATAATCAATTCCTGCTCCCGCAGGACGCCGGTTAATGCCATCCTGATCTGTTGGCCGTAAGTAGGCCTACATTTTTTCAACCCCTTTTTTATGCGAAGAAACGGGCCGGGCAAAGAGTCATCAGATTGGGCGCAACATTAACGGAGGTGTGGGGTTCTCAGTTCTGGGATTTTCGAACTACGGATGTGCCGCGGGCCTACAATGTCCCAGTATTTTTGTTGAAGATTGTAGACCCTCGAATTGCTGCATCCTTTCTTCAATCAGATGCTATGGGCCTACCCGCATGAGGTATGTGGGGTACTACTGCATGCCTCGCCTTCTAAAACATGAATAGTTTCGAAATTGATGGGGCAGTGACGCTGATTCCAGCTCCAGCCCGACGCCTACGTATGTCCTCCTAATCCGATGGACGTAAGTACATCATTCTGACGAACAACCACCTTCCCAAGCGGGGGAACAGGCTGGGTGAAGGGTTTCCTCAAATATTGGCAGCAGGGTCGCAATTACCCAGGAACATGTTGCCTGTTTACACTGCCATTGGGGGACTGCTAGGATGACGACGTCACAGCACATTAGCAACACTATTCTATGGAACTTAGGAGAGTGTTACAATAACTCAAACGTGATCAGCCTGCTGAATCATGTGTTGATAGCTCTCTTACATATCGCTTTTCAGACTCACCGCCCGAGGCAGATAAAAGTTGAAGAATGGGGCATATGAGTTCGTGATTTAGCTCGCCAACTGTCATTCCCCTTCCGACTTCTACCTCATATTCGTCATGACCAACACAATTAGCTGAAAAGTGGAGTGCTTTTCGTCTCGTGCGAGAATGACCGAAGGGGGAAGGGAACTGAATGCTATCTTTTTGTACAGTACATTGACTACACCCCCACGCTAACATTCCAACTATTTCAATCCATACACTGGAACATACACTGGGTAGAGCACTGTAGTGTCGATTGGAGTGCCCCCCCCCCCCTAAAACTGATCCATGCATTATGTATCTCATTTACTTCAATACTGGACACATAGCTTCATATTCCATTCATAGGCTGGTGTTGCATTGTGGTCCACTATCTCGTTTTCACTAGAGGACAGAGGATACACTTGATATACAGTGAAGTGTTGCTTCCTTGATGATCATATTTGATCAATTGATTACTTGTGTGAACAGTGTTGAACTAGGTAAGATCCACAATGTTATTCACCCCTTGTCCTATAAATAAACAAGACCATCTTCTGACAGTGACCATCATATTTGAACAAGCAATTAGTAAATTGGCTCAATTCCCTCGATAGTGTTAGTTGGGATAATTCGAGGTAGTCCATAGGCATAATAGCTCTTGTCACCACAATGGTGACTAAAACATCTTATTTGGAATAATTCAAACTAAGTCATAGAGGTGAATGAAAAATAGATATACATATTTTCAGTTTGGAGGGGGTGGGGAGCAGGCCAAACAAGTCACATCACCAACTAACATGACCATAAGAACCTAATTGACATATACCCCAGTGGGCCAGTGTCCCAAGTCTAAAGTAATTTTATGCGATCTGCATTACCTATTCCGAAAGTGATATATGATTGATCCATGCTCAGGCTTGCTGTCAACTACCATTAGGCTGGACAAGAACGCTGTTGAACACATCACACATGTTACGACTCACGACTGAACAACAAAACTTAGCAGAACAATAAGGCAAAGAATCACACCACATCGTTGTGGGCCACGTTTTCATTCCAAAACTTGAAAAGTCGTATAAACCTTGTCATTGTCCTTTCAAGAGAATAGCTTTCACTCGTAGAGTATTCGCTAAACGAAGTTTTGAGTGTAGTTCGTTATTCATCGCAAATAAACACAATCTGTAGATAAACCTCATAATGAAAAACATAAATATGTCCACTAACTAACTATACTACTCTTTTTCAATATAATAATCGCAAATACAGCAGTATTCGCGATTTGCTATCATGCGACATATATTGTTCATTTATCATCTGGCAAGGGAATATATGTACAGAACTGGAAACGCATTATATGCCAATATTCTTTCTATTCCGCTATCAACATTTAAAATAGTTCTATAAGGATGAAATAGTTTTACCTGGTCGCTTACAGATTCCCGTTTGTTGGACATCACATTGGTTATCTTCCCAGAAACCGTCGGCCCGAATATTTACACAGTCGTCAGCGTGATCTGGTTCAGTCGGCCTGAAATTATTGTAGGATACCCCGTGTATATACTGTCGAAAAAAAGCAGACGAAATGAGAATATTAACAACAACTTGCCGTATTTTTCAGTGATAAACAATACACAGGGATGACTGGACGATATATTACTCCACCCCCCCCCCCCCCCATCCCCTCTTCCTTCCACAAAAAACAGACACTACAAGTTAAAACCGTTATACAGCAACATATCCAAGTGTTGTGTTATCTCCAAACATATCGGTGAAGGTCGATTTGCTATATCATGATCATCCGACCTAATTCGCCATTCTCTCGTATAAATAACAATATAAATAACACAAATGTGGACACGTTTGGTTTGTTATTCCTTGCTGAAGGCAGCAGGAATCTATGCCGAGACACTCAAGCGCACGTGTGATAGTACTTGTGTGTAAGTGTGTCACACACACACACTCAGGGTGACATGGGGGAGGGGATATAGAGAGGAAGAAACCTATCGTTTTTGGTGTCAGGTCAAGGTCGTTCGAGGTCAGGAGAGAGCAAAACTCGAAATACTTCCCTACGCGATATATGTAGAAGGCAAGCATGAAACAAGTTCAAATTATTCATGTAGGTTTCAGAGGTCACAGTAGGTCACAGGTCACAGTAGGACAATCCTCATATATCTTGACAGCGGAACATCTCATGGGGACGGCCTAATGAAAAGTTTTGTTGGTCTGTGTAAACTGCATCTCATGACCTACTTTGACCTCATTTTACCTCTTGACCTCATTTGACCTTTTGACCAATTTACCTCTAGGGCTATTTTTTTGACAATCAGCTTCCTTTTGTTGAGACGATCCATAAAGTCAATCACACCACCCTTCTACGATGCTCCTATTACAAGTTATTTCAAGTTATCGATCTGCATGTGAAAAGTCAAGGCAGCACGAACACTGAATTAGTATAGAAAATCATAATAAACACTGAAAACCAGCATAAATATTTGATACAGTTGTACATAGGCTTCATTCTTGGTATGTATGTTGTTCATATATAGTACATCATAGGCATCGAGATGACAATCGTTTATAGGATCAATGATCTCACAAAAACTGTTCAGATTTGACCCTTAAATGAACTCCACCTTGGCTGGTAACAAAAGCAGTCTACTTCCACTAAGTGTCGCTCGGATCCTACAAAATTCAGAGAATCACATAAAATCGTGTCAATTTGTTCCGGGCCCACTAAAGTCCATAACACTAAGTTATGTTCAAATTTAACGAAGTTAGGAAAACCAGATAAATTTAACAAATTTGACCTCGAGTGACCTCAAAATAACCGCCATGTTTCTCGAAATCAACTGCAGAAGTCAACTCTCACCAAGGTTTGTGTGGATCGACAACGACAAGTCGATAATTTGGCATTACACCTGCGAATTAGAAGGCAGCAGCAATGCAGCAAACCCATCTCTTACCAATTCTATATTTCTCCTGGGCGGGCATGTTTGCCAAGTTTCGGATCAATTAGAAAATGACACGTTCGAAGTCAATGCGCTAACACATAATGTTTCCAGCGGCGGAAGAGACGGCGGCAGCTACGGCCCAAAACCATTACATCACGCGTCGGATGGAAAATAATTATCATTGATCTCCATACCGAGAATATTACTTTGCGAACAACTGATTATTGTGTTGACTCTTGTTATTCACAGTGCACTAATATGAACTCGATGGATGTATGCGATCTCTGGATATCCTGCACAGCAGCAACCTTGGACTGTGGAAAACAACGCAGTTTTTTCTCTTCATATTCACAACTTGTACACACAATGTACATCAAATGAATTTGATTTTTCGTGCCTTGAGAGGGACCCACATCTTCACGATCATTGCCCTGATGATCCCGATCACAAAAAGTAACCTTTTGTTCCCGCACATTTCAGTGCAATTTGTTTTCCGGCACCTGGCACACGAATGTGTTATGCTACTTTGTCGAGCCATTCGTGAGACATCAGCCACATACAGGGCAACGCTACGTTACAAGATGCCGCGCAAGGTCCTCATATAGGTTACGCCTCGGTGGATCAAATCTACTGAGATAAAATACCTTACCCAAGGATACAACCTGGACTCGTACCTGCGACTTATGGATTCCGACATCGATGCATCAGGTAACTATGTTACCAAGCTCTACTTACATAGCGCTTTATCACTGCTTCACATCGGTTCCGGAGCGCTTTACATATATTACGGTAGGCTACTCTATGAAGCCATATATATCAGCCCAGTCCGACATCATGACATTTTGAAGGTATCCCTAATGGGTCAATGCCTCTGAACAGGAATATCTCATCGAGTCGTGTTTCACCTCTGCTATATCCGAGCAAGTAGTAGACATCTAATCGAAAATCCACTCAGTAAATCATATGTAATAGCAAGTAATATTACTACAGTTCTTATAACAATTGATTCCTTTCTTCTATGTAAAGTCGACCACATCCTCAAGTAATTGTCATATTCAAACGTCAACGAGCACTACGTTCGAATTGGGCGACATCTGACCTGACCCCAGAACAATGGGAACCATGAACTTATCATGGGGAACACACATACCAAGTATGACCTTGATTCATCCAGGCGGGGTTGAGTTATCATGTTAACAAGCTAAAGTTGCCCAAAATATCGATTTTTCACTATTTTCAAATGTTTTGCCCAAAGATATCCCCTGGTCCACACCAAAATCGATAGGGTTCCTGTATTCCCCGTAACAAAGCTACATACCACATTTCAGCCTGATCAGGCTGAGCATTCTAGAGTTATCGTGTTAATCAGGACAAGCGTCACACACACATACACACACACATATACTGCCATGACTGCATGAATTATTATGACTTCGACAAGGAATCGAAAGGTAGGTTCTAGTGACTTGGAACAGATGAAAGGACAACAAAACGGAATACAGGACTCATTCCATTGTTTCATTTCTGAATTATACAAAGGAAACTTAAAATGGTGAACGAAATTCGGTTATTCGGGACAACCATGAAACCTGGTAAAGATTTCGCTACTTAAATTCAATGCATTACCCAGGTATGCAGCATCGATGTGTCTGGTGTGATCCACTGCCCAGAAAGTTTCCATAACAAGAAAAGGTTTAGACTCAATATATTATTCAGATCATTAAACAGAATGTGTGATATTTTTCCATTGGCGTGTACTGCTTTTCTATCATGGCAGAATAGTGATCCCATCAAGGAAGTGTCAGAATGATCCTGCCGACAAGCCACAATCGGAAAGAGTTGCAATTATATATGGAAGACACTGGAAAATACCATAGACGATAGTTTTCATAAAACCATCATAAGAAAGCCATATTCCACACTTATGACTCAACTGAGCATTCCAGATTGATCGTTTTTACAAGGTGTTTGATATCTTTACAAAAGTCATAGGAATGTGTTTATGTATGTAACGCCTGGCCTAGTATTAAAACGATAATTCGACTCCACTCCGATATACGAAGCTCATACAAGGCACGTATGTTCCCCCGTGATGAGTACATGTTCCCTATTGTATCGGTATTACATTGCAAGTAGGCCTACTCTGGTATGCATGTGCATGCATAATCTATATATATATAGAGTTATTATTGTTGTGCAAAATATTCCTCTTGATAAGCCTATTATTAATAGAGAGTGTAGCATATGGATGGGCATTCAATCACATGGAGAGGCATAGGCAGGGATCACATCTGGCATGGATGGCATCTACATGTAAAATATTCCAGGAAATGCCTGGAAAATATTCGTGATCGGAAGAGGTCGGGGCAATTGCCATAATGGAATATACGTTATAGGCCTATGAGATCAGGTGAGGTAAACGAGCGGAACGTGCCAGACAGATTCATTATAATCCATTCATTGTGTCACAATTTAGTGAGAAGGAATGTGAACTTTTGGGGCTAATCAGATTCACAGTGTCATGAAAACCATGTATCACAACCAAATACATATAGCTGAAACTATTCTCTAGAAGCCATCTGCTTCCATCTGGGGGGTTTTAAACCCACACATTTCCTCTGTGCGCTACGCCCCAACCTCTGGTGCCGCTTCGCGTGGATGCCCCCCCCCCCCCCCTCTTCACACTCTCCACAACGGATGTGCGCCACTGCCTAAATGCCTGAGCCGATCTGGCTGGAATTGTGTATATAGCTTCGTTGTGTGGAGCACAGGAAAACCATTGTTTCGACGGGGGTCACTTTTGAGAGGAATTTTGACAATTGTTGACAGAATTCTGGCAAACGTCCGCTCGTTAACACGGTAAGCTCGACCCCAACCCTCCCACCATCTAAGGTCAACAGAAGTGAACGTTTGAAAATATTTTCAACAGCGTTACGTCCACAATGCTTGGTCTAATCAGGCTGATATTTGATATGTAGCTTTATTATGGTGAGTATGAGAACTACATTTCTTTGGAGGGGAAATGTATATGAAAATGTTGGAAAGTCGATATTTGAGCGAATTTTAGCTTGTTAACATGATGACATGACCCTACTTGCCCATGATACACCTGATCCCCATTGTTTTGGTCAGCTAAAGTCAACATTGGTGACGGTCTGGAGTCTTGTTAATCACGATAAGTCAGAATACTCGAATTGAGGAGGTTTTGCAACCGACTGTCGTGTTGTGGGTTCCCCATAAATGAAGTACCCAGTACATGATCCCAAATGTTGAGGCCAATAGAGGACAATACAGTCGAGGACTCACTAAGCCTCTTGTTTTCTCCAAGTAATCAAGCTACTGCTCAGTGTTCACGCAGGTGACATTTGTACCCGACTAAACGCAATTTGTATCATGTCATCATCATGGGAGCCCGCACACCAAGGTATAACCCTCATTCTTCCGGATTGGGTCGAGTTACATACGTAAATTTATTCCGGCCTCGGCAATGTCCCAAAGTCCCTTCTGAAAAACTTATTTTTGAGAGAACAACCCAAATAAATGAAGAGATTCGTCCAAGATATTCTAAGATAACATGTGGGTACATGTTACTGATTGCAAACTACAAGTGAGTGATAAAATATTATTCACCTCTGTACCATCAGCATATGTCAACACGTCATCGCCGACGGGGTCATATAGTCCCATCCAGTGTCGCTCAGTGGTGTCACCTATCAATCCTGAACAACGAACAGACCAAAAATGTGGTTATTTATTCTACTGCCGTTACTCATTATGCGACCAAATTTCACTGCCGAATGATGACAACAATAAATAATTATTCAGTATGCCGCCTATATTGTCTGTTGCATATTAAACTACAAATTGCATTTTTGTGGACATTAATGTGTCTGCCACATAATGACAATTTCGGACAATGATACCTAATTAAGCTTTGACTCATTATTCTAAAGTATTCACAACCGCATAATGACTGCTCTGGGCATTACTCGACAGTTACCACACCTAATGACTGCTTAAGTCATTGTATGAAATTACCCACATCTTGGGCAGCTTCACTAAGAGGAATAATAAACAGTTAGTCAGGTGGTAAACCAGGTGCCAACTCCATGAAAACTTAACTGAACCCCCTTAGAAACTTCGTCAGCAGGACCTGATGGAGATTTTTCGAAAGAGACATCAGTAAGTGTAAGACGAGTAACGCTATCCTGGGCCCTGCCGCTTCACAGGCTTCCACCAGCTTCGTATAATATCATGTCATTGTGGCTCACAAACGTGGGTAGACAGAGGGCAGTCGCGTCTTCTTTATTGTTCTAGTGTCATATCAAAGGGTAACATGTCAACAAATATTGTGTGATCATGGAGAAGAAAGACGCCTATCGCTCTCACCGAGAAGGGTTAACTTATATTATCCAGGTTTTCAGGATCACACTACTGGACATGCCCATTGGCGGTACCAAAACTCTCAATAACCTTTTTTTTAGCAGGAAAGGTCAGCTACTCTGAGTAAGCCACACTCGCTATAAGCTGCTATTATTTATCTGCCACGCCTCGCATGTCGCCTCAACTGGATCTGTACTGGCTAAATGTCAGAATAATCCGTTGTGTGTGGAATGAAATAATATTAATTTTTCCGCATAAGACGAATTCAGACTGAACATTTTCTATTGTATCGGAGAACTTGCAAAGAAATCACAATATCCATTCAGATTGCAAGGGCGATGCGCTCTTTCTCAGCAGGTATATTCTGATTTAGTTATGGCTACGGTATGTGAAATGTCTTCGGTATATTTAAGTTTCTCCTTTTGACAGCTCTAAGTGAGACTGCCCCTATCTATATTTCTGACTTAGTCACTGTTAAGCAACATGGTCGTTCTCTGAGATCTGATGTTGCCCCACTTCTGGAAAGACGTACCACCCGCAATGCTTCTTATGGGGAGAGGTCGTTCAGCTATGCTGCCCCTGAGCTGTGGAATTTCTTGCCCGCAAACGCGAGGAATGCTTGGTCATTTGGTGGCTTCAAGACGATCCTGAAAACGCACCTGTTCAGTTCTTAGTATGTTTCTTTGAACATTTGTATGCACTATTTTTGTATTTCTCATGTTCTTTATTTTGCTGTACAGCGCATTGAGATCTTTTGATGTAATGCGCTATATAAAAATGCCTTATTATTATTATTTGACGAGTCCAGTCTGGGTTTACGGGGCACTTGAACTGTGGTTTAGCACCCATTGTTGTGGAATAGTTCGATATATTTGTACCATTACAAAAATGGCTGTCACATGTTTCACATGCAGGTTGAAACCACTGTTTCATGAGAGAGTGGCGTCAGTTGTGCATTATTAATGCTTACAAATACGATTTTTTTTCTGCGATCATGATTGCTTTTTTTCTCTTCGAAAGTGTGATGCATTTTTGGGTCTCCAAAAGCATTTGTCCGAGCCCTATGTAACCCAATCCCCATGCCCCACACAAAATTTCAATTCGATCAGTTCCTCCATGCAGAACTCACCAAGATCCATTTCCGAGAATCTTTCAGTCATGGTTTCCTCTGGAGATCCCCCATGAGCACCAATGGCTAGGATAAATTCAAAATGAGAGAGAAATAGGAATCATAGGAACAATGTTGAGTATGTAGAAATGGAAACGGAAACCTCGAATGTGACAGCACTATCTCCTTCTTCACACATACATACGAAGCTGTGCTTCCCGAGCGCCTCACTGCCGATCATGACCAATTCTCACCCAGCACAAGAGAGGGAGAAGATTCTTCATCCTATCACATGAATGCAGTGCCTCGATCAGGAGTAGAGACAGGACTTGAACATGTAATGACCAGTGTTACCAGCGGCTCATGCCGAAAAAACACTAGATTTGCCCTGAGCGCTCATTCATGCAAATAATACCGATGACAGGCAAAAAACGCTAGAACCTCAGACAACTTTAAAATGCTAAATCTAGTGTATAACGCTAACTCTGGTAACGCTGGTGATGACCAATCTGGTAAATCATTCTACCACCTCAGCATTCGTATCAATTAGGATTCCAGCACTGAAATAATGTCATTCATGCCATTGCTCTATCGCTAGAATATGGAGAGGTTCAGTCGTAGGTATCAAAGGCAGTACTACAACAAAAGATACCATTGAATTCAGTCTTCATAACTCCCCCTCGCATTCCGAGGGACTCATATTCATCATACACCATCCAAGCAGCAGTGGAACGATAAGGCGAAAAGGAACTGTGCTCCCCATCATTCAACTACTGACAGGGGAATAACGATTTGTTAGCTTCTTCTGGCACAGGAAACTTTTTTGAGAGGGGTTTACTCGCTGGACATGGGTACTGATCCCATACAAGTCGGTAAGGGTGCATACCTGGTTATAGCACTCTTGTCTTGTCTCTTGTCAGCTGCAAATCCTCACGAGGTCACGGACCAAGGCAATGCCTCTGAAGCGTGACCTCAATGCGAAGTGGGGTTCATTACAAGCAGACGGCAACATACAAATCACCTTCCACTCATCGTGAGCAATCAGGATAGAGCACACTGCTCAAGGGGACATGGACTTTAACCTGGAATCTCTAGATTACTAGCTCGACGCTTTGCCAACTGGGCTACCACACTCCACAAACTTGTCATGTTGTAGTCATTGTCACCAACGTTATCATTCTCAGACAAATACTGTGATGATACACACCTATCTACTACCTATCCACACACATGATATTAACTTGACTGCAGATATACTTCAAATGACATGAAACAGTATAAAAATAAACTTACCCGGTTCTCCACCTCCAACAGCTCCAATTGTCTCAATTTCTTCTGCGATTTCAGCTGAAGAGAAACAAGGACAGAACAAAGGCATCAATTGTATGCAGTAGTACTCAAGTAACAGGGTACTGAGTACTGACAAATCAGACCAAGGTCAATTAGAACAGATTTTACTTGATGACATCTGTAAACAAACCAATGTTTAGGAACTCTCAGAAGAGGTCCCAAAACAATTTTGCTAACACGGGGGTGCAAGTGATCAAAATAGAACCCAATATACTACAGTGTTGATGATGATGGAGGAATTACAAAAGGGATATTTAAGCACAGTGATGGCTATTTGGATTGGAAAAGTAATGTTGCTCTGTTAGCCAGAACATAAAACTAGGCTTCGCATATAACAGTACTACGGAATGAATGAACTGAGGCCGCCCGCCATAGGTTTGTCATTTAAATTGAAAGGAATTATTCCTGACATCTGCCACTCATATGACCATGAGGATCATGTACTCAATATGACAAACCTACATTCCAAGTATGAAATCTTACACCTTTTCATTCACTAGTCTGAACTCTGTTGACCCCAAATAACCTTGGAGCGAACCGGAAAACAATAGAGATCATGTACTGCAACCTACATACCATGTATGGAATCTCTGTGCTTTTTGCCTGGTTCACTGGTTATCGTGTTCACAAGGTTTTCAGACTCTGACCTCTGTTGACCCCAAGTGACCTTGGACCAAACCCCGAAATAATAGGGATCTTGCTTGAGTAATCTTCACAGTAGGGTCTGGTACCTATTTGGTTGTCATGTGGGTATCACCCTTGATGGGTGCCAGTCAGTTCCTAGTGAGGTTGGCTCGGCCTAATCAGAACATTGTGAACATGATTCTGTAGCTAACACTGCTTAGTGGGCCCATGCACTCGCTGGCATGCTGGCACTCTTCTGATTCTGCTTGATACTGTGCAAACTCCTCCAGAACGGTTAGCACGAACAGAACCATCTAGGGCAGTGGTCTCCAAACTTTTTCTTCTCATTACCCCCCTCTGCCTCTGGCATGATTGGCATTTCCCCCTTCACAAACAACATCGGAATTAAAGGTTGATGGAAGGGAAAAAGGAAGGGATTGAAACCAATGTTAAACTGCATGCGAATTAGGACAGCAGGCCTAGAAACGGCTGCTCCTGTCACACTCTGTTGGATCCATAATCGGGAAATAGCCACTCTTGAAAAGTCCTCGATTTTTTTCCAGGAAGGATACCATTTCCCCCCTAGAATCTCCAAGTTCCCCCCATGGGGAAAATGTGCCCCCCCC
>JAUOBX010641273.1:0-21693 GCA_032360705.1 Eupentacta quinquesemita | reverse complement strand
CCCTTAATGAAATCTTCAGCAAAAGGGACCACTCGTATATCCCAATGATTGTTCCGGGAGATTACAACAGAATATACACAAAGACAACATAGCCTCGAGGAGGTGACAAATCAACATCAGTTAATTGTCTCTTCCTCCAAAAGGGAACTATATATTGTATTGCCACAATGATTACAGACGTCTATTGGATTCCTGTATTGCTGATGACTTTATTGGAGTCATTGCAAGAAGTCCTATCTCCGTTAATTAATACATATATTTGACGTAGAATTCGAGTACTGTGCAGACATGAATGATGTATTTGTCGTATTCATGAGAGAATCACGGGTTAGATTTGTTGGTGCTGATGAACAGTTCAAACTATCGGGCGGCCTCTATTCACGCCAGTCAATGGGCGTTTAAGGCATATTCAGATCACCTCTTTGGGTGTTCTTCCTGTGGGTTACAGTGTACGCTCCGGCTGGGTCAGTAGTGACTTGATGAAAAGAAACGTGTCGTGTCTAACTCAGCACGATGTGTGATACTGTTCCCGCGTGTGAATCATCCAGAGTGAGAGAACTCCAGTACCTTCACTGGCGCTGGTAATGACGAATATGAGTCATGTGTTAGTCCCCATGGATCTGGGAGCCGAGACGCTGGAATTGGTATTCCAATGATGGCGTCGCCGTTAAGGAGATAGATTATGCAAATTGAGGATATGAATGATGTGAATGTTGCTACAAAGTATGCAGGCAGGCTTGAACTATAAACAGTCGTTCGAGAGACTGGAAGCAAATTTCGACCCGAGAAAATCCTGCACCCCTAATTAAGGCTGCCGGGAATGCATCTCAGAGCGTTTCGGGAAGACTGCTGGGAAATGTATAGGTTGATTACATAAAGCAGAGTCGCTAGGCTAGACTCGGTAGATCTGGCTCCCTTTGGGAACTTCAGCGCATATCATTTCAGCGATGGAGGTAATGCGCTGCTCTGGGAAGAGGAGGTTCATGAGGTCTAGCGTCCATGTGTCAAGAAGCACCTGACTACAGTGGTCTCACATCTGAGTATAGAGTGACTCTAAAGCTCCGGTGTTTTCAATGGCAGGAGTGTACACTAACTTCTAGACATCGGAAATTCAGATGGTTGATGTTGCTTCTCTGGGGGCCGGCCGAACCGCCTGTAGATGCTTACCATAGAGGAAACTCTCATTTGCTCGGTTTGGAGCTCCGGTGTGATCCCAGCTGAATGGAGAAGGGGCCTTTTTGTCCCTATTTGGAAAGGCAAAGATGATGCCAGGGACTGCAACAACCACAGGGGTGTTACACTTCTCTCTGTACCTGGCAAAGACTAGATAATGAATTTCTGATCCCGGTGAGAACTAACGTTCCGTATGCAAAAATACAATTGAAGAAACTCGGTCTCTCTCCCGGGAACAGGGGACAGAGCATGAGTGTTCGTCATCTCATATCCGTTTTCACCCCTCAATGAAGTCTGCAGCAAAGTAGACTACTCGTATATTCCAGTGACTGTTTCGGGAGATTACAACAGAATATACACAAAGAAAACACAGCCTCACGGAGGAGACAAGTCAACATCAGTTAATTGCCTCTTACTCCCTGAAGGAAACTACTATTAAATTGCCACATTAATTACAGTCGTATTGAATTCCTGTATTGCTGATGACTTTATTGGAGTCATTGCAAGCAGTCCATTAATACGCATAATTCACATCGACATGTCTCTTATGAAGACATGATTCATTGTGGGATTTATGGGTAAGATTTGGAGATTTTCAGGCATCATTATAAACTCTCTATCGAGTTACATCTATTCACGCTAGTCAACAAGCGTATAATGTGATAATAAATGCATATTCTGTTTATCCATAATATGGGTGGCCTTATGTGGCTGCAGTCTGCGTTTAGCTGCTTGTACTGTGGTAAGCGATGAATTTGTGAGAAAACGTTTTATATCCTACTCAACGCAATGGGTGATACTGTTACTGCTTGTGATTTCGTTCAAAATGGGGGGACTCCAATGCCTCCACCAGCGCTGGCAGGGATGTTTATGAGTCCTGCGTTGTTCCCCATGGATCCGGATGCCGAGACGCTGGAATTATTATCCCAATGATTGCGTCGCCGTTACGGAGATGGATAATGTAAATCGAGCTAGGATATTAAAAATCCGAATGTTCTTACAGAGTATGCAGGCAGGCTTGAACTAAACAGTCGTTTGAGAGACTGGAGGCAAATTCAGACGCTAGGAAATCATGAATCCCTGATTAGGGCTGCCGGGAGTGCATCTCGGAGCGTCCCGGGAGGACTGGTGGGGCACTTTATAGTTGCTAGATTGATGACATGAAGCAGAGTCGCTAGGCTAGACGCAATGGAATGATCCGACTTCCTTGGAAACTTCAGCGCATATCATTTTAGCAATGGAGGTAATGCGCCGCGACCGGGGAGGAGTGGTCTATCGTCTCTGTGCCAATGAAGAGGCACCTGGCTGCAGGGGCTTCACAGCGGGTCTGAAGAGAGACTCAATAGGTCCAGGTTTGTCAAAAGCAGGATTGTACACGTAGACTTTTCAATATCTTCACCGGAACGTGGACTGAATGAAACACGATCCGTGTTCCTTTGGCTCAACCACAAATGGTCCCAGTTCGATTTAGTCTAGCACTCTTGGGTTGATACCGGGATTTTTTTATTGCCTGTGTTTGCCGCATCTTTCGATACCGCTGGTAGGACCGTGTGTTTGGGCTGTGCTTCTTTGGACTACGGGTGGACGATTTTGTCCTCCGTCATCGCGGAACCCGGTGGGTTGAGACTCTTGGTTGGCATATAGCTTCATTTGTATCTCAGGGTGTTTTGGGGTGGGCCAGGTTCAGACCTGGTCGTTCACTCAGAGGAGGCCGGGTGGTTGTGAGCGTTGGGTGCCTCTCATGCATATCAGTTGATTCTAAACTATTATTGTCCTTTGACAGGTGGAAAGAGTGGTGGGACACAAGTCAAGCTGTTTCTTGTGTTCGCTGATGGAGGGGAGGCACTCGTTAAGCCATGGAGGTGAGCATTCCCTCATTCTATCCACCCCTCCCTAGCGCACTCATTTGATAGCGCACTCGTTCCCAGCTGTGTGCCTGTACGAGTTCGATTACATGTTGCGCAAATGACGATTTTCGCTCGGCCTAATTTGGTTGAAGTCCTGTGTGTAGCCCTTTTGTGTGGGGTACAAGAGCCTGGTTGCTTTTTCTGAAACGGAAATGTGACAGAATATTCTATTTGAGCTAATCGCCCGTAGCTTGTGAACACGAGAACTCAAGCTGATATGTATGTTATTGTTTAATGTTTGTGCAAAAACGAGAAGAAAGAATTCAATCAAAGGCCAAATGAGTCTTCTTATCGAAGTTGGAAATCAGTGTAAACAGTAAACACTGTTTTCGAAGTTGAAATTAAGTGTTCGATATGTTCGTACACAGAAAGTTTTTTTTTCAAATTCGCGGTGATAATGAGAATAATATATCTCATAAAGCGCATAATCCAGAACTGAAACTCAATGCGCTACCGGGACAACGACGCCAAATGAGAGCGTGAACATGCACATTTGAATTTGAACACGAAAGAAAGAGATGGGTTTCCATATGATTCTTGGAAGTGTCCTGTCAGTGTAGTGAGCAGATGTCAATAGGCATGCAGGCTGTTCCAAAGGGCTGGAGAACTGGAAAGGCTGCCGTCAAGTCGATGTGCGGGAACGTGGTGATTCCACCAATGCTGGTGTTAGGACCGAGATGGACGAAGAAGTGACTTCCAATGTAGGATTTGAGACAGGTAGACTGGTTTATATTGTTATTGTCACCGAGTAGTACTATCATCTCCTTTTCTCGCCTCCACAGGGTCCCACGTGAATATGAGACCCTTCCAGATCACTACTACTTCGCAGATATTGAACGACATACAGCGGAGATTGCAGCCTTTCACCTAGACAGGTAATAAACAGTTGTTGAAAACATTTGTCATATTTGAGTATTTGAGGGGGTATCGTTTGATGTGTGAAACCGGATCTGAGGGTACCTCCTGATTCATACCATTCCCACTCTGCCATTCGTGGGCCCATCTGAGAGGATTTAGAATTAACGATTTAGGCACCTTGCTGCTGCCCAGGCAATATGGATCTATGCGTTTGTGCGGGCGTTTATGTATGTGTGTTACCCCCTTGTAAGTATGATAGCTATTGAACGCAAAGGTGTTGAGGATGTGTACGTGGTGTGTAGGCTGACCATATTGAGTACATGGTCCAATTGTTAGGGAGTCAGTGGAAGGTCGTGTGAGGTTAACAGCTCGGTTAACGTCTGAAAACTTCGTAAACATAATATGATAACGACTAAATGAAGAGGTGTAGTGTATCGATAATTCACATTTAGGCGAGGTTGATCATGAAGAGTAGGCCTACATATTATTCTAGTCAAATCAACATTATGTGAGCACGACAAGTGTTGAACGCAAAAGTGCAAGGGGTTTACACTTTGTCTGTAGGTTGGCCGTGAAGGGTATCGTACTAGGTCTTATCAGAACCCTTGATAAACGGATGTCGAATTATAGTGTTTATGATGACGTAATGGTTATTCAAAACGTCATATCGTGAAACATTACGCTCATTTGGTAGATGAATCGTACACCTACCAATACTCACTGAAAACAACGAATTCAGGGTTCTGTATTCATTTTCTTTAGAATATTGGACTTTCGACGGGTACCTCCAAACGCGGGCAGGATTTTCAACCTATCGACTGACATCCTTGAGCACGCTGACTCTGAGCTCGCCAAGTTGTTCTACAGGTCACCAGGTTAGTAGACTCGACCAGTGCTGAGATGATATCGAGGTAGGGTTGTATAGTAACCAATCCCAACCTGCTCCCGGGACCGCCATTTCACGTCCACATCCGACGGACGACCAGTTAACCTCAGGAACTAACCACTTCCTCAGATCCTGGAGGAGCGGAAGTGTTTGGAGCGGAAGGTGATATAACACTCACTTATAGTGTGCCTAAAGTATGGCGGCTATGAGAGGCCGTATATACTGAACAAATTTACCATACTTTATGTTCGCATATATTCGAATTATTGTTCGCAATCTCCGCATATATTCGAATTATTGTCCACATATATTCCTGCCTTCTGATTGACTACGAATCAATGCGAACATATATCCGAATTAATGCGGACATATATTCGAATATATGCGGACATAAAATATGGTATATTTGTCCAGTACGGCCACCAATAGGCGGCATCTTCGTACTGGATGGGTCCGTCCTCCGATCCGTAGTCTACGTTAGAGCGGACAGAACATTAGAGCAAGGAAATGCCATCTGCTTCTCCCTGATGAGAGCATATTAATAGGGAGCATATCAATGAAGCGCTTCATGGGACTAATCAGGCAAAATCCGGTCACCCTTTTGCTCAGATATTCAAGTAAACTATTGCCACATGTTCTCAGGTCCACCCTCCGAGGACCCTTCTCAGCCGCTGCTCCCATTCCCTGGAATTCGCCATGGCATCCACTACAGATATATAAACATTTTTATTAACATATATATTTTCGAAAGTGAATTGGAAACATACTTTTTCTCATTTGCATTCACTCTGACCATCAAACTTCCTCTGGATATTGCTGGAGGTGCTTTATCACGATTGCTCATGAGGGGAATGTAGATTGAGAGTAGCCGCCTGCATGTAACGACCACTTCTTCATAACGGTCACGCCACGGAGGCATTGCCTCGGTCCGTGTCCTTGTGGAGATTCCCAGCTTACTAGAGTGATGTATCCAGGTCTCAGGTATGCACAATTGCCGGCGTTGTATGGGTTCGATGCCCATGTCTGGCAAGTGAACCAAATACAATAAAATAAATAGGCCTACACCGGATGTCAAATTTGCCTAATTTGGGCGATTTCTCTTACTTTACATGTCGGATCTGAACGATATGTGGTGAATGTCAACTAGAGTTGTTCCCGAACAATATGAAAGTCATTTCGAGGTCAGTGGAGATCAACTTGACATAATTTGTGTGATTTGTCTCATTCCGTCTGATATAAGCGAACCTAATAGGCCTAATGTAAGTAGATTATTGTTACTGACTAGAGTAGAGTCATATATGCCTACGCATTAAGATTAATGTCGGGATATACATGTCGGGAGTTTACCCGCCCGTCTGAACAGTTTCTCCGGATCGACAACATCTTTGTGCTACTAACAAGGAGCTATATTAACTTAAGATCATGGCAGATGTTTGTTAATGACAACGGACTCACACGCTGTATTATGTTTCATGTATTCATGTTTGCATCCGTTTCATTCAAGCGAAAAATCTGTGCTTTATGACCGAGTGCGAACAACACTGTGACCCCAATGAGAACCCAGTTTGCGGGAACCCAGACACTGTCGAGGGCAGTGTAGCTGCTTTCCTACCAGCGGAAAAAGAAGCCAAGAGGGCCTCGTGGACGCATCCATTCAAACGTTCCTACAGTAGAAAGAATAAAGCCGTGTAAGTCGATATTTTCCTTAAAGGTGCATGGGAACGTAGCTACATCGCCCACCTTTGGGCTATAAAGCAAAAAAACACTGACAAATTAACCTACAACTTTCCCTTCTCTTCCCTGAAGCAAAAAATCTCTGTTTCATGACCGACTGCGAACAACATTGTGACATTGCGGAGAATCCGGTATGTGGTAGCCCAGATAGAGTAGAATTCAGTGTCGCCGCGTACCTCCCACGGCAGAGATCGTCCAAGAGATCATCCTGGGACCATCCTTTTAAGAGGACGTACAGTAAGCGAGAGGTCGCTGAGTAAGTCAGCCTTTCCCAGGTCATCTGCTGTCATTATTCCTTCCACGCTCAGCCATCGAATTCCACTGCAGCCTCTTCCAACTGCCTTCCATGATATCCACATTGTCACTTCATCTTTCCGAATTATTTCGAATTCTTCTGAATCGTTACATTTGCTCCTATTATTTTGCTCCTTCCTCTACATTATTTGCAGATAGCTATGCGCAATTTCATTTTTTCAGACATAGTAGCCTGGGGAACTGTGAACCCAAAACTTCATACAATGTACAGCAACCCCCATGCATGTGCTAGAAATTGAAGGAAGAAAGATGTATGGGGACATGGATGATACTGACGGAGCAACATCTGGCTCCGGCATATCTGGACACTGAGTGGGAGTGTATGCAAGGCGAATCAATGGTGATCACAGGCCCAGCCAAAACCCCGGAAGTATCGGCTCCCGAGAGCTTGAAGTGTCACAATACTATACATGCAAACAGAACTTGAGGTGCATAGAGCATCAGTAAAGGCACCTATAGGATCGGCGGTGGTACCTCCCTGGCTGAATTTTTTTTTGCCTATACTACCTTAAAAGTGTGCATGACCAGATTACAAATGAACCAAACGGACCGCTCATAACGTTTATCTTAGATGTTAGGCAACCTGCAAACCTCCACGCGCAAGAGGCTAATGAGAAGATGACAAGTGAAAGAGAAGTGGATGACACTGGCGGAGTGAGGGTACCCACCCCGGCATCACGATGGTGGAACCAGATCGATCATAGGCCCTCACGAAGTCATTGGAAGAATAACCGGCAGCCGATCCCGATAGCTTGGAAAGAAGCAAATACTACAGATAAAGGAAGAGAATCCGAAAAGCAAAGAACGTCAGGCACACATAGGAATACCGCTGGTACTTCGTCGGCTGGCATAAACCGATTGTCCACCACTTTTGCTTTTTTTGTAGGCCGACGGTGAGACGGCGGTGGTAAGCGAATCGTCCTAATGTCGGAATCCATGAGAGGGGTACCCTCATATTGGCTTCCTAATGACTCATACACTAGTTGTTACAACATCAATATTTGACCCAAAGACGGTACTAATTCCCCAGACCTTTCATCCAGGCCTTCATATGTGAAAAGTGGACGGTTAATGATAATGGCACCGTGTGCAATAACCCAGTTACCCTGATGATTCACTAAGTTGCCGTCCAAAATGTTCTCATAGTTCACCCACTGCTCGAAGGGTGCTAACGCTACTGCGCCTCACGAACACCTGCATCTCTCGGAGTCTGGAGGTCGTTTCGGCGTTACCCAGGTGATATTCATATGACGCTGTCGGGATGAGGGCCAATCACCCTCAGGTTCATATATCGCCCTCCCGTGAAGACATGAATAGACGCGCTGCGTGCAGGCGACATGTGAAGGGGGTAGTGGAATATGCTATCGGTTGCACGAGTGAGAACCTATGGATGTTTTGAGATTCAGCAACAACCAAGCTGACATGACAATGAATCACCTCCCAATTTTCCCTTTTCCTGTTGAAATTATAGGTCTACTGCTGTGCTGCAAGATCATAAACTATTTCCTCATTCCAGCATTCTGAGTTGCTCTACTTCAGAGAGAAGTTTGAACCCCAGGGGACATATACAATAATTCGATTCGTGTGATTTGATGGCTTCGTGTAACTCCCCCTACCTCTGTCTCTCTCTCTCTCTCTCTCTGACACCACGCACCCCTATTCACTGTTGGTATTCGACAACACGTTTGTTTAGCGGAACATCGGAGGGGGAGGGGGTGGGGGTTTCGGTTCCGCGATTTTTGCACTACGGTTGTTCCAGGGACTGTAGTGTCCCAGTATATTTGTCCAGGATTGTAGCCATATGCTGAGCTGACGCAACATGCTATTAGTAGTTTTCGGAACGAATGAACGGAAATATACAAACTTATTATCATATTTTCAATTTTAATCACTCAGTTGGGCATTGGTGGATGTCCAAGGATCATACCAGATGACTCTTCTTTGGCTTCATTTAATTCAGTTGCAAAATTCCGTTCTTACCATCTCTCGTGCATAATTATTTATTAATTCTCCAGCATTCATATTTCTTTTTCAAGTCGGATACCGATATTTCCAATTTCATTCTCAATTATTTTTTCTGATTATTTGCGTCCTGCTTTATGCTATCCTCATTTCATCCATTTTTTGTGGATTCGACATCGTTCACTATTCTGGAAAATTACATGCAATTCATACGATAAATTTCCGATTGGCTATCCTTTTCTGAAATATTTCAGTGATTGCCATGGCTTAATTGAACTTTTTACAAGGTTCTAAAACGCAAATTGTTATTCTTTCGATAAAATTGAAAATACATGATTATGTGGATCAGTCCTATTGTTAAGTGATCAATGATTTTGACCAAGGGAGCGGCTGGATGTCCTCACATAAATTTACTACTTCCTTTCAAAGCGGTTGGATATATTCGATACACAGAATATTTTTTGGACTGTTGGAAGAGAATATTCCATCTTGAACCAATTGATGGATTTCCGACAAACAGTATTTTAGAGGGAACTATTGAAATGACGAATTATTTAGATATTCAACATTCAACATAGGCCTATGTTTAGAAGGATGAAAAATCACCAAACCAAATATCAAGGTTTTGTTAGACTGAAATATGGATTTTCGGGAGAGGGGCTATTTGAAGAAAAAAATCGAGAGAACACGCAGAGGACATATTAAGGGTTCCATGTCTGGGGGTACACAAAATGACCAAATGGTTGTACATCCAATAGACTGGATCTCTCTTCGTCTTTCCTCAGTATTTTCTCTCTTGTGCGTGGGAGATGCCTTGCATTCCATGGTGACTATAAGTTCGCTGGTTCGCCTCAACAAAAGAACATTTAAATTATATTGAGAATTTACAACTGTTGAGCTAAATGTTATTACTATTAAGAATTTGTTCTTCATGCATGTAAGCCCCGTTTTGCTATTAGGTGATTGAACAGCTGTCAATTTCGGTTACCATGATCCTTGAGGGATTCGTCAAGGGGGGAGTTGAGTCCGGATTCGAGGGGAGGGCGCCCTCACAAATGGCCTCACCCTCGAATCACTGAATGGTATTGTTGAGCTCCTAGACCCATGTTATCGCTCGAAACAGCTGTGTTACTCCTATTGCTGAACTCATGAGAGGCGATCAATATAACATCGTTATTAACGATGGTATGGTGGATTCGGAAGACTAGTGGCCGGATGGCGGGTTGCAGACAAATTAAAAAAATCGTGGTTTTATTAACAGGGATAATTTTTGAGACGGGAAGAGGCTATAGGATAATGCGCAAATACCATGAATATGTAAAAGCACATGAACATGGACGCTCAAGTGCTTCATGAGGAAGATATTCCACATATAGGCCTCAAGTCCTTTGCGGGTATGTGGCATTATTGCCGCATTGGTGCGCGTGGTAATTCTGCTTGCACAACACTCGTTCTATCTTATTCGAATGATTTATTTGCTACGTTGGGATCTGTAATCATCTCTTTTGCCATAATTCGGCTCATTCGGACACTTTCCACGTTTATGTTCGCGTAAAAACGACGCTTAAGTGTTTCGCCGCATCCCGCACCCGCACATATGGAATCCGACCTTGAAGGTAGGAAACATTCATCCAGTTTCTCGTGCTATCAGACAGATAGGTACAAAAGGCTGCCGAAATCATGCATCTAAATGACCTTCAGCAACCATTTCTGTGAATTGTTCTGGGGGTGATGGTACACACTCATGATAGGAAAGTAGTGCTGCTAGTATAATGAACATTTGTCGTCGTTACGAACCCGTCTGCATTCGTAGGGGATTTGAATTGATTTTTTCAATCATTTCTATTTGTCTTTCTCTTTAGCTGGGAGACTGATCCGAATTACTGTAAGCGAGTTGTGATGCTCCAGCACCCTTATAACTCTGGCAGGAGGCTACTCGATATCGTTGACTTAGCAATTGCAGACTTCTTCGCAGGTAAGTCTCACAAAGACCAATTTCACTTATATGTTGAGAAGTCGGAACATTGAGAGATCGGAACATTGAGAGCTCGGAACTGGGGGTGTTACCATCAATGACTATACCTGTGTGATCCCCATGATCTAATCACTTTTCAGTTCCTGGGGGAGCGGCAGTTCCTTTATTTCGGAGTTCAACCACGATAATTGCGTACAGCCGACAGACGAGACTTATAGCATCCAATTCCCAACAGCCCCAATAACTAATAACGTAGTTATTCAGCACGCTTGAACTGATCTGCACACAATGTCAGCTCAATCCACGACAACTATAATATACCCATAACTATATGAATGGGTTGCGCAGTTTCTTATATATATTTTTCGTCTCTCTCTTGCAGGGAATTTGGATAGACACAGTTACAACACATACAAGATATTTGGAAACTTCTCAACAGTTATACATCTAGATCATGGAAGGGGGTAAGTAGACTACACCGTATATATATATATATATCCTATACAGTATCCAATCCCCTCGCGAGGCCGAATGCTGTCAGTTCACACCTTGCTAGCAAAAATACAAAAGACAATAATCGGTATCGAAATCCATAACAGTTTTCCCTAATATTTGTTATCAATTTTTGAAGTTCCTATCCAGATGCCAGTTACCATGGTTAGTATCGGTTTGGCATTGATTTCGTATAATCATAGTCTATCCGGTTCCCTTTCAGATGTCACTATGGCATTGAACAATAGTAGGCTAATGCTTTTCTTATTTCAACAAACGTATAGATTAAACTTTATTCCGAGCTTAGGTCTCCTACAGTCAAATTTACATGACCGTTTGTCTTGGGTTAGGATAATACCGAAACTGTTAGGGAACCGATGCAATCTTGTCCCATGAAAGTTGTATAATGAAATGTATATATGCACCGGAGTTGGCGACTTTTGTAACAGCTCAGACCTGCAAAGAACAACATATAACTAGACGATCGTTGACGGGTAAACCGCCAACATGTAATATCCACACGATTGAGCGATCGGTGGGGGACCGATCATGCAAATTCGACATTTGGTGGCCTAGGAAATGACCTTCATGTTCTCCAGGATCAACTATAGTCTACATCCACCAAGTTTCGTCTAATTCCGACGGAGTTCGCAAAATCACAAAATTTCGCACATTTGACCTCCGATTACGTTGAAATGACCGCTATGTCGTTCAGAACTAACCGTATACCATATCCACCAAGTTTCGGTTGAATCTGACAAAGTCTGGGGAATTACACAAATCTGACCTCCTGTGACCTTGAAATGACCGCCATGTTTTTCGGCACCAACTGTAGCCCATAACCACCAAGTTTCGTGTGAATCGGATAAACTTGATATTTTCGCATTATTGCGCTAACGCGAAAATTTCCCGGCGGACGCGGCGGATGCGGCAGATACCGTGGAGGCAACCCCATACTATCCTTGAAGTGGGGATATAATGAGAGGCCTGGCCACGCTGCACGCGATAAATCGCATCCTGATATGCGATACTTTCTCTGAAGTTATGTTATTCCTTAGGACTGTCCACACCGATGAAACCCGATGAAACAGAGTTTCGATTTTTATCGCGTGTCGCACGCGGTATTTTCTGTATGACCAATGATTGTGCTGTGTCAAATCACGTGATTAGCAGGGCAGGACAGAAACAGTGCCGTTTAGGAGGTCTCGCAATGCGACAACAACATAAAACAAACACGAATTGCTGCGATGCGTCGCCTACTTCATGGTTCTCTATGAAGTGAACATACAGTATATCTGTATAAATGGAAGATCCATAATTAAACAGTTTACTGTTCTCCTTCACCAGATTCGGTAAATACAAAACAGACGACTTGTCCTGCATAGTACCGCTGACCCAGTGCTGCATGTAAGTTTTCCCATTGTCAGCATTTTTCACAGATAGATGGTATTTTATGTGATTGAATGCATTTCAGACGTCTTGTAGAAAGGTGAAGAAGAAAACTGAAGTCGGGAAAATAAAGTATAATGGTTCCTTGCAAAGCTTGTAACTTCCGCCCTGTATGGATAAGCTTACACTTAGTGAGTTGGTATGCATATTCCTAACAATGAGCCCATCAAACTATAATTAATATTTTATGATCAGACCAAGGGCCATTGGGACAGTTAGGGAATCTCCACGCCTTCTGCCTCTCTGATCATGTTTGTAATAACGCTATATAGGTGTGATGCGAAGATGATTTCATTTTACCTTTTATAATGATCTAAAACAAAGTTTCCATTTCTTTCACCGTTTACAGCATTCGCAAAAGTACATATGAGCGGTTACTTATATTACAACAGAATGAGTATAAACTTGGTGACGTCATGAGGCAATCGATGTCTACGGATAGGATATTCCCGGTGCTGTATGAGCCACACTATGACGCTCTCAACAGAAGACTCGATATTGTCATCGAAGCAGTCAGGAAATGCATCTCTAATGCCGAATCGGAGGAGGACGTACTTAAGTTGGAGCCCAGGATCGAAGACTATGTAGAAACACAACCTCCCGACGATGAGACATAACGTCTGAATGAGATCACCGTCGAATCGGGAGCTAGTACGAACAGTCCAGAGCAATAATGGTGCACTGCAATAAATGGTAGAACGGTCAACAGGGTTACAAACATGGCGGCATGCCTAGATAAATGCAATATCAACTTGGAGCGTGATCACCTAAATGATTAGGTGACGAGCTGGGCTCGAATCCGCGTTGTATCTTCGATCAAAGTATTTTACCCCAGTTGCTTAGCGGGAGAGTGTCCGAGCGGTATCAGTGATGTTTAGCATACAGCATGTCTGGCCTGTTCCGGGTTCTATTGCCGCTTCCTCAATCAGGCGTTTCTTCTCCAAAGGTGACTTGTAGTGGTGACTGGCGGGGTTTTGGTGTACAGGTTCGGCTGCGGCGCAGTATACCTGGTAATTACAGTGGCTTGTCTCGGATAAGTTGGGAACTTGCAATAAGTCTTGTCGAACCAGGGAAATGTCATCTAAGATTTTCCCGATTCGAACGGTTGTACGCAGTTACCGTGGATGAACTTTAAAAGGAAACGTCCGCTCCTCCAAAATCTGAGAAAGTGGTCCTATACTGGGGTTCACTGGTCGTTCACTGGTCATTCGTCTAGTGAGGACGAAACATATGGGTCCCTTGGAGTAGGGGCGATGTCACTACACCCCGTCCTCTGCCTCAATATCATCATCGATGAGTGAAAAAGAGAAGGCGAGTTGTTATCACCAGTGCTTATCCACTACCAACACGGCCAGGGTTTCTTTAGGAGCTGAGCCTCCAGTGGATTCCTGAATCCATAACATTCGAATGAAGTTCGAACCAAGTCAATTACGGTCGGTTCTATCAGCTTGAGTAGAGTGACAGCCCCGGACAGGGTCATTGGCTAATGTATTAGGACATATTAAATGTGAATGGATATCATATTCTTGGAATGGCGTTATTTCCCCAACAATACTATGGTCTATCGTGAAAATGCGTGGAAAGTCTTTGTTTCCTTCGAAATCCTAGGAGATATTATCAATGGTTTGGTGATATTGTGCCCAATATGACATTGGAGTTTTCGCTAATTCAGAACGAATTTAACGATCGTGTCCCTAAATTCCAGTCTGGTCATACCTAAAAAGAATGGTACCTGTTGCCTTTTTTCTCGGCCTCAGCTTCAGAGACTGGGGCAGGAGAAGACTGAGGGGTCGGCAATTGTCAAGTTGTCGTCTACATGTAAATACCCCAACCTCCACGTTACTGTATACCGACACAAAAGCAATGCCTTATTCCTTGTACCTGGCGACGGATTCGCAGCTGGTCTGCTTCATTGCCGGGTCTAGTCCGAATCTACCGGCCCCACCTCTCTGGCAAGTACCCATCAAAAATGAACACGACAAGAGTGAAACAGTATAAGAAATGGAAAATGGGTGTGACGCCGATCGCACCCTCGTGGTGCGCTATGCCTTCTCGTCGATGGTTGTCCTCCTTCCCAAAATTCCCCATATTTTGACGTTTACACCGCATCCGCGCATATGGAGTCCTGCCTTTAGTGGGCCTATTTTATTCCATCTGCGATGGGACAGTTTGGATTTTGAAGGAATGCGCAATCAACATTAAAAAAATATGATTTCTCAATGAAATAATTTAGTGGGATCTCCGTTCTAAAGATGTCGCGTAGAAGTCTTTTCATTCAACAGGTGTTAGGGTTCGGAACTAAGCGAAGATGTTGAGCGTTTCCAGTAGTTGTAGTTCTCAATAACAAGTATGTTCAGCGGAGCAGAGGAAATCCGCTGCTAAAAGTTCAGTATTTCGCGAAATAATTGGTGCTCCGGGAAAAATAAAGCATGCATCGTACGCAAGTCCTAAAATAATAATATATAATGAAAAATTGATAATGTACAAAAAGGCATATTGGGCAATACATTTAGAAAGTGGGGTTGTGTGCGAAGATAATATCTCATGGGTTGCATGGTCCCGTGATAGGCGTGGGCCTATTAGGACCACGTTTGTGTGCAGGCCTAGATGACCTGTGTGTTAGGACATGCGAATTATTCAAATAATATTATACTGCATCATTAATAAACTGTATAAGCTATGGTTTTGATTGTGAAGTGCGATTATAGTATAATTTCTATAGGCCTGCTGGTTCGCTGTTTGCGTATTTTTTAAACCACCAAACAACTAAACAAGCTTGTCCACAAAATTGGTGGACCAATACTGGTCTATGTAGGTTGTTTGGCTGAACGTGACTAATCCCTGTCCTACTCACCAGCCTAATCAGCCATTCAGTGAGTGAAGGCAGGGTGCGAAACCTACGTATGAGAGCACGAGGTGTTAGGAAAAATATATCGAAAATACGTTATTGTATTATACAAGATTACTACAAAAATCTGTTGTGGTTTTATCGAATATGTTGTATATTTGAAGAAAATACCCAAATGGCTTTCCAACTCATATTGAATTAGGCTAACGCTAGTTTAATTATTCGGTATGAACCACTTTGCAGTTGGCCAAATTTAATTTAATTCTGGCTAGGATTTGATGTAAGGTGAGTATTTGTAAAACAAATTATGCTATTGAAATCTGGTGAGAATTTACTCATAAAAATAAAAAATATTTTGACATCATTTCTTCTTCTTGTTAGACCTTTTTGCCAATCTCCAATAATGTGCTGTTTTGTTCACATGTATTGCATCGTGAAATCAGAGTGAGCTATAGTTACGGTTCCCTCCAAGGTGCGCCAATTGGTTCTGTTGAGACCTGCACTGGTCGTGATGATGGTCGGATTGGTCGGCGTATTTGGGGAGAGGTAAAGAGGTTGTTATCGTGACCAGTTACTTTTTTCTTATTTAACGTTACGATAGAACGCTAATATTCACATGATTATTTATTACTACGGCGAAACAGTGTACGAGTTCATCATATCATTGGAATGTACGCTTATCCTGGGCTGGATAAGCGACTCGATGAAGGAGGCATCTTCCACTGGAGTTGTTCTACGATACTGTTCGCACTTTCAATACCAGGTCTTCCTTGGCTATTCAATGCTTCCACCCGTCTACTGATACCCGCGGAGATGCTTACATGTCAGTCATATCTTATCTTCCTGGTGGTGAGTGACGCCATCGTTGAAATATGTGAGCTCTCCGGAATCATTGGATCCTTAAGACTGCGACTCATAGCGATGTCGTGAAGCCTGAGACTATTACCATCCATTACAACCACAATGAAATCAAGATCGTTAACACCCAGAACAATCTTCTCTTTTCTGACTGACGCTTGATTAGAATTAAGCCGGTCAGAGTGCATCGATGAATCAACTGAGTCCCCAACGCAATAAAATTCATCACCAATAATCAACCTCACCTTACAAACGAAAAAAACGTGTTCTCTATCTCTGTGCAGAGGGTTAGGCACTTCTCTGTCAATGGTTTCCTCATATAGATACTGTTGAATCCAATATAAAGTATTAGACACCAAACCCTCCCGGCAGCCTGGGATTATCATTGCAATATTATTGCAACCACATCGCATACTACCACTCCGATTTGTGCGTTCTATTTCAGGTGGCCTGGAGAAAGGAGTCCGCCTTACCCCTTTGAAATCCCTTGTAGCTCCGGTGCTCGAATTTGGCCTACCCGCCTGAGGACCCCATAATCTGACTCGAGTAGGAAAAGCCTATTGAAGTGCATCTCGTTACATTCTACAGCAAGTGAGGCATGGGATGTGTTATAAGTTTAGCTTTCATAACATCAATTGGTACTATTTTTATCAGGCACTGTCATGTATGATCTTCGCCTCAATTTTTTCATTGCCAAGAAGTTTGGTCGTCATAATAATGTTTTTCGCCAAAAACATTGTTAGCCTACATTCCATATGGAATATTGCATCTGCTTATCCTAATGTTGTATAGCACCGGGCCGGCGCTAGAAGCCATTGTGCCACGGCGGCAGTTGCTGTCTACTCATAAAATGTAATCACTTTATTCATCCCTACATTATTCAACCGCAAACACAATCCAGCATAGCGACGCTATCTCACGTGACCAGGACAGCAAACAGTGTTTCCGGCCTAGTTTTCGACCGGAAACATCCCTTCAGCCTAATTTAACCAGAAAATATTTAGTAGAAAGTATGCGAAACGGCAATCCGGACACACTGCCAAACTTTAACGGTCAACGAAGGTCGGGAAAGTACTGGAGAAGATTAGCGTTAGCTTCTCGCCCGCTCGGACCAGGAGTTGCGCACCCTTATAACATCTACGAGTATGTATACATGTAGATGGAAACGATTCTCCAAGACATCATGTACGAGAGAAGAGAAGGCGGGACAGACCGAAGAAGAATTGGGCTGACAACATCGAGGAGTGGATTGGCATGAACTTTGCGATAACCCAAGCTGTTGTTCATGACCTACAGGAGTGGGGCGGGTGATAAGATCATTATTACAGCGCCCATACGAACCTGATTATGAGACCAGTAGGCCTAAGTAAGCCAGAGCAGTACCAGTAAATTATCAGTTTCGCTGGCGATGTGTGGACGATCGCACGTAGCGTGGTCAGTCGATGTTAGTTGATTACTATCAACGCCGCGGAATTTCAAGAGGGTAGACGGCTGCGCTTGCTAGAAATTTGCTGAATTTGGTAATGTTTACCAGGTGGTAATTGGCGGACTCGACCATGCTGGTCACCTCAGCATCCACGCTCATTGCTGGAAAAAACATACCCATGAAATAATTTATGGGATCAGAGCGAAAAGCCACTCGGCGGCGGCATTGTCCATTGACAGCAAATTGCACTTTGGCACTGGGCAAAATCAATCATCGGCACCTCAGTTTGTTCTGCATTGAGCTTGAGGAAGTTGTGCGTCATTCCGTCATGTAGGTGAAGAAGAAAGGAAGTAAACATGGAGTATTCGCTCGATAGCAAATTCGACGTACCGTAAATCAAAAATGAAAGATCGTGCACTCCATTGTAACTTGGAGAACCATCAGCAAACAAGTAGTGACGATGATGTCGCAGCAAAAGCATACCCTACACCACGAACTAAACTCAAAAGGCCTGTATAGCCTGATATGTTTCATCTAGTAATTTTGCCAGGGCCAAGATTTGAACCAATAATTTACAACCGGGCTTCATATATGTTTGCCGTTTATTTATTATTCTATATTAGCACCCGTGTATTACCCTCCCTGCGATCCAAAACGGATACACTGCTATAGCTAGGCTATCACTCGCAAACTGGCAAGGAATAACTACGAAGTCCTAAGTTCTTGTATCCAGGTATCCCGACGTGCTACCTCTCACAACCAGCCTGCAACAGGTAGTTTGACTTTATTCCAACTGATCGATTGTAACCGGTGACGTTCCCGTCTACATCGAACTACAATTTACTAATCTCCTCCTCCATGCGACCTACGACCAGCATGCAAAACGAACGCAGTGCTACTATAGGCCTACTAGAATATCGCACTCAGAGCGTTCCAATAACCGGCAAGGAATGACTACGCAGTCCTGCGTTCCCGTATCCAGGTATACCGGCGTGCTTCCTCTTATACAACAGGTTGTTTGACTTCATTCCAACCGATCGATCGTAACCGGTAAAGTTCCCGTCTACCGTATCATCGCCTCCACAATTTTCCCATCGCTCTATCATGTTGGAAGTGTGTTTGCTTATAGTGGCTGACTCATCGCAACCACGTGTGGGGGAGTGCCCGTAGCACTATATCAGCTGTAGCTTGTAGCCTCCCAGCATGCAGTATTGACTATTGGACCGAACGTGTCTATTATTCTCTCGACAATGCCCTCATTCATTACCAATAGCGTGAAGTATCTTTGTGACGTAATTGAATCTTTCAGGCGGTTTACAATCAAAATGAATGACTTCTCGTTCATAATTAATATTTCAATCTACCCCGGTCGTCAGGTTGTATACCAATACACAGCGCGGCAAGCGAAGCGTAGAGCAATAATTAAAGGTCTCCCCACACGGAATACTAGCCTTTCATGAACCTTTGGAATCGTAGGCTACTCCAGTATTGACGCCAGTCAATATTTGTTTGTTTGGCCTACCCGCGCGCGTTTTGGGGTTATCGTCAATGTTATATTGTCCGCATTGCTTTGATTTGTGGTATATTGGATTTTTCATTCGTTCTGTAGAAGTAGGCGACAGCGGCCGTCAGTTCATTTTGATTGCGCCGTCGAGAAGGTTGACATTCAGATAGCGATTCAATCGGCTACAGCCAGTCTTCGAGAGCACATTCTGTGGAGATTATGGTTGCAGATGTTCGTGGGGATAAGATTAGCAATGAAGTTGCGACAAAGATGGGTCGTCGGTGTTTTGCTGGTCTTCTGCGTGACATGGTTTACTGTAGCACTGCTTTCAGGACAGGTTCCTGCTGGATTAATGATCCTGTCTGCCGGTGTGGTGGACGAACCACGTCTTTCGATATCGAACAGGAGAATCGCTGCAGATTATACCTCGGGCGAAGAGGAGAACGAGGACGATGACAAAACTTCCGACGAAATCAGAGCAGAAATGAGGAAGAAGGGTCTGCCTTACGACAGTACTTTATATTTCGCAGCTAATAGCAGGCGTCACCTCGTGCCTTTTAAAAAAGTTGAAAACAGGAACAAATTTGAAGCTTTATTCCTAAATTTCCCGAGCGGTAACCGAGTACCGAAGCTGGATCGCAAGGATTATTTAGTCAGATATCGAGAACCGTAAGTAGGCCTATTTCTTCTTCTTTTTATTTTTCTTCTCCTTCTTCTTCAGTATACGTTGCAGAAACTCATTGGGCATTAGGCCCGAGCACTGTCGTAAGGAGGCTATGGTTATTTATCAGGATTTTACTCGTCTAAATACTTGTAATATGAAGTTAGGTATATCAAGGATCATTTGTGTAGCTGTCCGTGCAATTTCCAATACTGCTAATACCTGTTTGTTATCAACGTTACGCTGGACGCGATAAGAAGAAAAATAACAGTTACTAACTCTCCGCTAAGCGGCTTTAGGACTAGGAGCAGGACCGGTACACATAAATTCTGCTATAAATTGCTCCCATGTCGACCATGTGAAACCTGCGAGTGTCCATGTTTTGACTTGTCTGTTCATATTCCATACTAGTCACATTCAGTAATAGACTAAGACTAGTATGTTACATGCCGTAGTTGTTCAATCATGCAATTTGAACCACCAGTGTGGCGTGGCGGTAGGTATGCCTATGGGCTATATCTATTGAAGTAGGCCTATGACGAATAATTTGCGCTGATTATATTGTATAGGCTCAGTATCGATTGTCGTTGGTGTTATAATATAGCCTAGGGTTTAGGTTTAGGATAAGAGACGGAGGTTACTGGGTTAGTATAGCCAACCATATGATGAATGATATATGAAACAAATATAAAAAACGTATTCTGAGACGGTGCATATCGGCTCAGTTTGCTTGAATGACGTAGTCCCTCAGGAAAAACCTGCATGCATTTGTCAATGCATTTGAATTGGAGCTAAATAGTAAAATTACTCTATCTATTAGTCCAAATCAGACTGTTGTGGGATTCTCACCTGATAAGTATGTAGGTATGTGAGAAGATAATGCGTGAACTAGTAAGACATGCCGTCGAGCTGATGCGCCTTGTATACTGTATGTTTTCTCATTGGTTGTTCGTTGTTCGTGTCTTATTTAAAGGTCTTCAACTTGACGGAGGAATATCATATCATAATGATAATAAAACGGCCCTTGATATAGCGCAGAAATGCCTAAAATGCCCTTAACACAGTAAAATACAAATACCAAAATATAATATGAAAAATGGGAATATAAATGAAACACCAACAACAACTGGAGTACCGAAGCTACAACATACAATAGTAATGAAAAGCTGTAAGAGTACGAAAAAAGGTACACCATGAAAGTTAGAAGAGTAAAAATATGAAACCATAGAAAACTAGACAACCGCCGGCGGGTAAACCGCCAACATGTAATATCCCCACATTGGAGCAATCAGTGAGAGACTTATTATGCCAATTTGACATTTGGCGACCTTAAAATGACCTTCATGTTTTCTATAACCAAGTGAAGGCCACATCCACCAAATTTCGTCCAAATCCGAGACAGTTAGGAAAATCGCATAATCTACGCAAATTTGACCTCCGATGACCTTGAAATTACCACCATGTTTTTTGGGACCAAATGAAGTCCACATCCACCAATTTTCGTGTAAATCGGGAAAACTTGATATTTTTGCATAGAACCGGCAAAATAGAGGGCAGCAGTCATGCAGCAACGCCTCCTTTCGAACCCATCCGAGATTTCTATGGGTCGAACATGTGAACCAGGTTTGGAATCAATCGGACGGAG
>JAUOBX010641162.1:0-14952 GCA_032360705.1 Eupentacta quinquesemita | reverse complement strand
TGATTATCAATCTTCACATCGATCATCAATTTTGTTCCCTACAGGAGAATGTTTCCTGATCTACACTAAAAACAATATGGTTCTGCACTCACAAATATCTGTTCCAGCTTTTCACAGCAGCATTGCCATACAGAATGGTGCGGTCGTTGTAATGATGGCACAGTACACTTTTTGACTGTCCCATGACTCGATAGTTAAGAGTTTGAACAGAGAATCAATAGAATCAATATTACTCCCCCTATCTAAGACCTCTGTCCAGTCAACTATAACTTTGATTAACTGGAGGGTAGTGGATCCAGTGTTAGCACTAAGGTGTGGGATAGTCAGATTCTTACTATTTTTTCTAGAATCCCTCTCAAAATTTTTTGGTGAGAGCCTGAGAGGGATATTCCCTCTCATTTGATCAAATAGCAGCCCATACCTGAACCTAAATTTGCATTATGGTGATGTAAAATCCTCCTTTGATTCTGGAGATCCCTCTAAAAAAATCCCAAGGTGGGGAAACCCTTCCTGACTTGATTCCTTAGGGCTAACACTGAGTGGATCTAACAGAAATAAAACCGAATTGATTCTCACTTAGTAAATTGGTTTAGTTTAGTTTAGTAATGAAGGGTCAGTAAGGACAAAAGTCCTCATAAACAACCCTGAAACCACAACAACCCGAAGTGAAATAGACCAATGCCTACAGTACTTGTCCGCAGTTTTTGAAGAACAAATCAAGGCTATTCTTGAATAAATTCATACTTGTAGATGAAACAACATCTTCGGGAAGGCTATTCCACTCATTGATAACTCTCTGCGAGAAGAAGTGCTTGGAATATCGAACCTGCAACTTTTACCACAAAGCTTGAGGCGATGTCCCCTATTGGTAGTTAAATTGGAAAATTCAAAGAAGTAGTCGAAAGAAAGACCATTCAGTCTAGTAGCCCTCCTCTGAACTGTTTATCTTTCGAGAAGTATGGACTCCAGACTTGGACTGAGTAGTGAGTACTCTAAGTGAGGTCTCACTAGTTGCCTAAACAATCACTACAATGTCCTTGTCAAGAAAACTGAGGTGACGTTTTATCAATCCAAGAATCCAATTACCTCTCCTCGCAGCCTCAGCACACTGCTTGGAAGGTTTCAAAGATGACTCCAGATGGACGCCGAGATCTTTTTCAGAAGTAACTTGCTGAATACTCCGTCCATTCAACCTGAAAGAAGCGTTGCCATTGTGATAACCAGCATGCATAACTCTGCACTTATCAGCATTGAAAAACATTTGCCAGTCGGAAGACCATTTGGAAATTTAATCTAGGTCCCTCAGAACAATTGCCACATCATCAGTCGAGACAACCTCCCGATACAACTTCGTATCATCCGCAAATTTTAAACTTTGGAATGCACACAATCTTCAAGATCGTTGATATAAGCCAAGAAGAATAATGGCCCAAGAACCAAACCTTGTGGAACACCACTAGTGACCTTTTGCCAAGTAGACGAACACCCATTAATTACAACCCGTTGGTCTCCTATGTAGAATCATAGCTGACTTTCCAAGTACATGTAACTTAGCATGTTTAGGCTTACAGGCCTGTAATTTTATGTAAAGGTCGGTTTTCTGACTGCAGGGAAAACTAAAAACAACCTGAAAGGCTGGTTTTCTGGCCATAGACTGGTTTGAAGTTAGACAAGCCGTTCAGCATTTCAAAACCGTGCAGAAGTAATTCATCAACTTTATCAAAATTATCAACTTGAAGTTAGTGGGATGTTTCAGCAGGAAATTCTGCACATACATATTCCTTTAGATCGTCCAAAATGATTTAAGTCTATAGAAGGTATGTCAGGTAGGGAGGCTCTGTGTAAAGAAACATAGCCGTTGTATTTTATGCCTTCATATTTTGACAGTACAAAGTTTCATGTATACAGGCCAACAAGCTATCCAGGAGTGTGAATATCCTGTGTGACTTTGTTCGAAAAATGTTGCACACACACACACACACACACATCTACCCTATTTTTGCGAACACTCTCCTGTTGTTGTCATGTCCTCCACAGGACACGACTACCTTTAATGGCTGCAACCACTATTGTTCAAGTCCTCATAGAGGAGACAACATAAATGCATAATACACACGCTTTCCCGATCACATAGGATCTATATTCGACACAGACAACTAGCAACTAATGACAATCATTTTTGTTCTATTTTGATCAGACAACAAGGGAACGCAACACTTACAGACTTCAGAGACGCGAAAGCTTCAACCAAAAGAACAAGACAGGACAGGCACAGAGCAGATGCCATATAAATGTAATAACTGTGACGTATCCTATACCGATGTGATATCCCTGACAGAACATGAGAGCGTTCGTGAGAGGCAATTCCAGTGTAAATATTGCAGCCAGACATTGACAGAGATTGGATTACTGGAGCCACATGAGAGAATACGTGATGAACCATACCGATGTCAATATTGTGAGAGATCATTTTCTCAGAAAGGATCATTGGTGCAACATGAAAGGTCACATACCGGTGGAGAATCATATCAGTGTGAATATTGTGAGAAAGTATTTGCTGTGTTAGGTAATATGAAAAGACATATTAGGAGAGTTCATACCGGTGAAAAACCATATCAGTGTAAATATTGTCAGAGAACATTTGCTGAGTTAGGGCAAATGGAAAACCATGAGAGAGCTCATACTGGTGAAAGACCATATCAGTGTAGATATTGTGTGAAAACATTTTCTGTGTTGGGTAATAGGAAAAGACATGAGAGAGTTCACACTGGCGAAAAACCATATCAGTGTAAATATTGCGATATAGGATTTGCTGAGTTAGGATGTATGAAAAGACATGAGATAGTTCATACCGGTGAAAAATATCAGTGTGAACATTGTGACAAATATTTTGCTAGCCCAGGAGAACTGAAGATTCATGAGAGAGTTCATACTGGTGAGAAACCATATCAGTGTGGATATTGTGAGAAAGGATTTAGTCAGTTAGGAAGTATGAGAAGACATGAGAGAGTTCATACTGGTGAAGAACCATATAAGTGTAAACATTGTGAGAAAACATTCACTCGGCCAGGGAATCGAAATTTTCATGAGAGAGTGCATACTGGGGAAGAGCCATCAGTGTAAATGCTGTGAAATATATGAGAGAGATATTAAATACATGAATGCCTACATACAGGCTAAAAGCCATATCAGTGTGGTTATTATGTGGGATATGTTTTGGTACCACAGAAGAACCAAAGATCCTATGATGGGGGAGCTCATACTGGTGAGAGAACATATCAGTGTCAAGTTTTGTGGGGAGACCTTCACTCAGACAGGAGCACAGGAAAAGACATGAGACTGCGTAGAGGCTGAAGGCAGTGCTTGAGGACTCGGACTCAGAGGTCAATGACTTGGACTCGGCCCAAAGGACTCAGGGAATCGTTCCGAGTCCTTTCCGAGTCCTTTACTATTTCTCCATGCTATTAAAATGACGAGAACAACATGGAATTCGACCTAAATTTATTGCTCTTTTCACCATTAGCATTCAGGTAACATTGAAATTAGATTGAACCAGTTTACATACAGTACATGGACCAGCACAGATTGTGTGATACATTACACATGCTTATATGCACATGCTCATATGGTAACTCAGTTGGAATTGGTGCAGTTTTGTTTACTACCTTATTTCAAGGCTATGTATGAAGATCTTTCATTCTGTAAGGTACTCTTTACATCCCATTCCATTTGTATTGCTCTCCAGAGTATTCATAGTGTTTCTATATCCAAGGTGGTAAATGACTAAGTGGAACCTCCCGGCCTACATGTATTCCTCAGACAGGACTCCCATGGACTGATCACTCACATGATCATCCCAAAAACTCATTCCACGACAAGCGCTTGCTTGGCATGAGGCATTTCTCAAGACCTTAGTAATATAGATGTGTGGTTGAAAAAATGTCTATTCAAATTTGCATAGGGACTCGAGGACTCGGACACTGTGACTCGGACGCTAAGGACTCAGACTCGGATGTCAAGGACTCGGACTCGGATTGAGAGGACTCGACTACAGCACTGCTCGTCACAGCTGAATGGGCTGTTACGCACTAGTAGTCAGAAATTACAGGTGCCCAACCAAAATCTCCTGATTACTTGGGCTACCTTTAGCCAGGTAAATGCTCAAGTAAGTGAGCATCCAATTCATAATACCTTCAACATAGTCGAGTATAGCAAAAAAAACAAGAGAGACGATATATTACTTCTTATCTCTATTCCTTCTCTTTTTCTGACAATGGTTTACAATATTTTAATACTTCTGACAACAACAACCACAAAGCCCAAATATAGAAACACACTGCACTGTATCAACTGAACTTGAGACATCTCGAATGATACATGAATCATGAACATGTGCACACCCTGCTTAACTACTTCCAAAGACAGAGAACAAACCAAGAAATTCTAGAAAGGTAGGTTTGTCTCTGGTTGCAAAAAGTATCATATCCCTTATTGATCAACCAACTAGATTAGATTATTTCTCAGCAGTCTTGGCATCTTGTGTCCTCCAAAGGTGCGTCCATGACCAATAGGTTTCTGAGCTGAGTGATGAACTTCAGACTCAACTTACCAAGAAAGATTGATAGCAGTGTATTGGGATGACTAGACATCATTACTGAACCCACACTGTGAATGTTGGGCAGACATACTATATCAGTGTTCCCCATACAAGGCATGGTTCCCCCAACTGATCATTGTCACTTTGGTATGATTGTATCCAACAAGAAATGGAAGATTGATGTTAACAATACTTGTGAGGCCAGGCAGTGCTTACTCCATAGATGCAGCCACAAGAAGGGGGATGGGTGTAGGGAGGAGAGATGGGGAGGGGGGAGGGGGGGGGGGTGGGGTCTTCACTGCCAAATTTGGACCCCCAACAAGTGGTTGCTCAAATATGGCCTTAATAGAGTTGTGTGGTTGTTACAACTATACTGAAACCTTTGTTCTGACCCTTTTATACGGATGTTTTATGGAGAACAAATGACCAGAGGTTGTAATTCAATTGCAAGTCTGTGGTCAATTTGGAAAAATTCAAGTCAAGTCACCAGTCACGCTTTCACTGTTTAAGTCAGAGTTGAGTCACACAGCGACTCATGACTCATGTCAGACTTGAGTCCAAGTCATTATATGATCGAGTCCCTACCTCTGCAAACGGCACGTACACTATGAGTATGTGTGAACTGATGAGTTTTTGGAAGGAAAATAATGAAATCTAGTGTCCAGAAATAGTAAAAGCCAAGTGTATCCTTAATGGATCCGCCTACACTGAATTATTCACTTTAGTGTTGCATCAAGGACTTTCCCAAGATTATACTGACTTTTTTGTTATGGCCCAATTCTCTCGAGGGCTATATGGAATTGACATTCTGGGTATTTAATTGACAAGTAATTAGATATATTCAACTTGGCTCAGGTGCTGCATTGAAAATTGCTCTACCTAATCTGTTACATCAGCTTGCGATCCTATCTTTGTACAGTTGCATCAGGGTATTAGTTACAACATGGTCTGTATGTTGCTCTGATGAGGTCACCTCTAACGAGCAGGTAAACAATGGGGCCTATTATATTCGTAATAACAATTGAATTTAGAGTAGCTGGGACCCAAAAAACAATATATTCAGGATTTTAATCTGTCTAAAATAACCATGGTTTGATGCCTGATATTCATCGATGTATGCCTTTTCTCCAGGGTGTGATTATTCAATAGCTGCCTTAAAAAGCTGATAAAGTAGATTATTCATTTTTAACTGAATGCAACAACTTCCTTCGTTTAGTTCCACTAATTGATACGTATTGAATGACTATATATAGTCCTCTTCTTCTCATTTTGGTGCCTCTATGACTAAAATGAAGGAAGTTCTGGACAATTTACCTACTTGATGCGACTGAATGCAACAACTTCCTTCAATTGGTTCCACTGATAGTAACATACTGGATATATAGTCCTTCTTTCTAATCTCGGTTCCTCTATGAATATAAATATAAAGGAAGTTCTGGACAATTAAACTAATTCGTCTATACAGTGTCACAATTTATCAGGAACCCTTTTTCTCATAATTATTTAGGAATGAGTTATCAGAGTGGCTACATTCAGGAGAGGTAGATGGATCTGAATCGCTGTTAACAGCGCTGCTTATTAAATCTTCAAAGCGTTTCCTGAAGGAGAACATGTCTTTCATGGCCTGTCTGGCTTTAGACTCTGCCTCTACTCTAAGTACCCTCTCTTTTGTAAGACTGTCTCTTAGTTTGTTGATGGTTTCATCGTTGGTTCCATCGTTGGTTCCACCGTTGCATTGCCTGCTTTGATGTAGTTCTGTAGCACACGATGATAGCCGCTGCTGCAGTAGAGTATTCTCATTCCTCAGTAGCAGATTCTGCTGATCTGCAGCCATCTTGGCTGACTCTGCGTACGCTAGTCGTAGTTCAAGGTCCTCTATTCTGGTGTAGACATCTCGTTCATTCGCCTGTAGGTAGACAGGACGGTCTGATGGCGGTGATGTAGATTCTCTTAACTGACGCAGCAGTTCTGTGCTATAATCAGAGTTTGTCAGTGGTGCTGTTGAAATCTTGTCATAGTAGACCCTAGACATTGCTGGATGGTACCGGTCAGTGTAGGGTGGATTGCCATTAGCACTGGTCGAATACGTACTTAACATGTTCAGATCAGGGAAAGACCGGTGAGTAGGACTGCTTGCTGTAGCACCTGCTAATGAAATTGGTTCTCCGAAGCTGCAAGAAAATAAGAAAGATAGATTACTACAAAAATTTCTCATCCGAAAATTGCTCTGATGATATCCAACCATGCTTAATACAAGTGTTTCTAAGTGTTTCACATGGAAAAATAATCAAATGAATGTAGTAACAGAATGGATTTGAGTTCCTTCTTGAACACTGGTGGACATGAAGCATTGCATATTCCATGCGGAAGCTCATTCCAGAGGGTTGGTCTGTCCACATTCAATATTACCAAGTACATCCCATTATTTGGAATTAGCAAAAAGAGGTGAATTAGTTGTGAACTTTGAACAGAATTTGACAATATCATGTGTGGTAACAAGCAATGGAATGTCACAAGTCACTACATACATGCTATATGACATCTTTCAGGAAATGTAGTTCCTTCAAGGAAGACAGCTGGTGGCACCAATGGATTAATAACATTCATCCATTACTGCACACCACCAGGCAGCATATAGAACAATATGCTCTGGAGCTGATGGGGACTTCCCCGAGCGTTTCCTATGGAAAGAACTCTCCTACAGTTATTATTCGCTGGTGTTACCAGGAATACCAGTTGATTTATTGTTCTATGTCAAACTTGTGTGGTTCAAATGATGTGGTGATCAGACAGACCGACGGGATTCACCTGGTTTTCCCCTAATATTTTAAAGATGATCTTCAATTACAGCTTTGGCATGATACGTTGAATTTGAGTTTCCAAGAGCGAGTTAACTCAGTTTCTCATGTCTCAAGCCATGCAACTTGGGTGCCCATGTTTCACAAGAATAAGCTAATAGAGGACGGCAACTCCCAATGAAATGGAGGGATTAGATAATGATTGAGGACTCAATTAGGTAACTGGAGTAGAAGATGCTATGTAATCTACCCATTGGTGAGATAGAGAGTGCAAACCTGCACTGGTTGGAAGCTGAAAATCCTTCCCATAAGAAATACCGGCCATGTCAAAGAGCTATACTATCATGAGTGATGTATCTCAATACTAGGCTGGGGATATGTAATGTACAAATCACAACCTCTAGGGCTTACCAACCAGATAGAAAGCAACAGGAATTTTGAATCTAGTAGCAATTATTTGATGTCACACAATTTGTTCACTATGTACAGTATGAAGATTCTTCATATTCTAGTACTCGGTGCTAAGAATTAGGGAAACAGGTATACTTTCCAAAAGAATTTCCATTGTCTAGATTCTAGAGTATTACATGACAAGGGCGATGAAGCTGGGTTAGTTACTAAGTTTGTAAACAGGCTCGAAGAAAGGAAGACTCACGATGGGGTGAACATTTCATTCATAATCGCCATGTTTTGGGAGATCCCAGGAGCTATCACTTTGATTGCAAATTTGATTTGCAACTTACAATTGTATGTCCTAGTCAAGAGACAGATCAATCAAGAAATTGCCAAATGCAAGTCAGGTAAGTTTCCGAAATGAATAGCATGTTGTCACACTAATTCAGACAGTGTGCAGATAATGTGAGGTCATGACAAGATTAGATCTAATGTGTACAGTGCTTTGAGATAGGGAGTACTGTATAAAAGCTGGGACCTCCACATTGCTGATCCAAATAGCTATATTTTATGCTAGTGCAGCAGGGTTGCCAGTTGTGCAATAATTTTTACACTGGTTAACGGAGGAGAAGGCATAATGTACAGATAATAACTGACTGGATAGAATTCATTCATCCTGAGAGCTGCAGCAAATAATGAGCCTCCAGAATACTCCAATCGCACGGATGATTCACCCACCTTGAATCTCCAGATCTTTTTAAACTAGGTCGAGTTGGGTTGCTCATCTGCCGTTCAAAGCTGCTATGGGCCTCCCCATTCTCTGTTGTAAACTTGGTCCTATAGATCTCAGAGAGTGATTTGTTCTCTAGTGGAAAGGTGCCTCGTTTGGTATTCGCTGTGGAGGAAGAGGTGGAATTCAATGATTAAGATATGTTGATACTGATATTGTTGATATTGCTCAGGTCAAATGAGTAATGACAATTCTTCTACAGCCTTTGAAGAATGCAGTACATCGCAGCCTCCATAGTCTATTCCACTTCCTAGCAACACTCGGGAGCTTCTTCAGTTCTCTCATTTTTCTACCATACAGTCCTTCCTACAGGAGCTAGTACCTGGTTGTGATTATACCACTGTGACACAGAGAGCGTCCAGGAACAGCATAGTTTGAGGGTGTAGTCGTAGCCATTTTCGCTGCTGGAAACTTCAGGCATTAGCCCTAGTACCTCTCCAAAGCTTTCTCAGAGAAATTTCATTTGGGTTTGAAAGTGGGTATTGTTGCATGACTGCTGCATGTTTTTGGGCAGGTTTTATATGAAATAATAATGGATGTGGACTATACCTATACCTGAACAGCATGGAGGCATTTCGAGCGAGGACACCATAGGTCAGATCGGATACGAGCAAAACTTGGTAGAATAGAACTACCTTTGTTACCCACTAAAGTGAGATTATTACCAAGTTGGCAGAGGCCAGATTAGCCTAATTATGCAGGGAAATACACATATATGCAGTACAGTCTCCTGTTTCCGTCCAGTTTAATGTATGATTGTATGGTATCTGACTCTGAGGTCACACAGGACCAGAGGGAGATACAGACTAAGCAGGCAGTGTCAAGAGCAGATCAGGCGCTCAACATTTTGCTGAAGACATTTACATATTCTTTTATTTGGAACATTGAAAATACACGTCAAGGGAACTACAGGGAAACATTGGATCATTTCCTATAACTTCCCACAAGTGAAAATACCCTGTCTATGGGGACAACTTAGTCTGTTCCTCCTGTGAGCATGTGTATTGTAATAGTGAACATGCGCATTGCACGATCCTGATAATTCCAGTCAGTTATATTTTTAGATGATTCAGTTCTCCGAATCAGACCAGCCAACTAACTCCCAATTATTATTATGTTTTTGTTCTTTGCTTGGGGTAAAGAAGGGGGAATCCAACTTGTCAGTTCAATTCAGAAAAATATTTCTACCATTCTAAACATATGGTACGATGAATAGCCCCATACAATATTGAACTACTGTATTTATCCATTGTCACTTACCTTGTTGAAACTAACAACCATACCTAATATTTTCCCCATCCTATACAGTGGTAACAACTATTTGTTTGAATTATTTCGCTTGTCAAGGATACACAAGTTGATAATAACATATTTGGTTGCTCAAACCTCATTGCCCACCTCTGGTACCAAATCTTGATATTGGTAATACCGTATTTTTCCCCTTAAACGCCCCAGGGGCGCTGTACTTTCCGGAAGGGGAGCGTTCATTAGAGGTCATTTGTCGGAGCGAAATATCACCTCATAACAGTTCCTCCAAATTGTTCCATGTGCTGTACGTGATACGTGAGAGCTCTTGGTTTTAATCTCCGAACATATCATGTTTTTTGCGATGTTTTTAGACTCGTGATTACTTCACTGCGAATAATCCAGTGAATACGAGATTTATATTTTTCAAGAGAGAACAAGTGTAAGCTTCCTAATCATATCATTCATGAATGTGTATCATGAAAGATTACTGGTTTAATTAAAGTCATAAGGAAAAAGTTTCACTCACTGCGAACTTGCACGAAGGTATAGCCTATAGGCCTATTACTGAAAATGCGGGGACCCATGTGTTATGTGATATTAGTATCGCACATTATTCTACATAGCAATCAACTGGAGATCAGTGCTACACAAGAAGCGTGGTATGCTGCCTTCCCACTTGTTGCCAGGGTAACATGGCTCGTTGCAAGAATGTGAGTCAGTTGGTTGGACTGGGCCTGCTACTGCTCCGCTGATAAAACTGTTTCCAAACAATTTTCAATTCATGATAAATAGATATTTACTGATAGTACAGACACAAACTATATGGTTAGAAAGTTTACAGTATATACCATTCATTAAATGGCTGTGATAAGTGAGTTTGAGGATATACTGAGAGCATGCTTTGTGAGCTGGATGGTATTAGAGTCATAAGTGAAGTGAATTATAAGCAATTTAGGATGCCCTTGGTTGACCATCAATTCCCACACAGCAATCTCAGAATCTCTGAGGAACTTCACATCATCCCTCATCTTACAACCTTTTTTCCATTAGCTTCACACATGTTATAAATTAGTTTCGGTACTGGATTGCTAATTTAGTCAGTAGATATGGTCAATTCCAAGGAATCTCTCAACTATGTTTATTCGCAAAGAATGAATGGTATGCCTGGACTATTCAACAGCCTTCTTGCAGTCTGGTATACTGCACAGTACACACGAGGGCAGCACCACAGGTTTACCCAGATGGGGCTTGGATTGTTGGCTTGATCCCCAAATAAATCCTACGCATCACTCTCTGCTTTCATAGAGGACTTAGGAAAATTTCCACATCCAGTCAGCAATTGCTTCGAATAATTATTCTTGGCAGCAGTTTTCCTCGCTGACGTGGAATTAGAAATGGGGGAATGCCCAATGTGTCAGTTGTCAAATAAGTTTCCCAGAAAGGTTGGCAGCATTGCAACATTTGCAATGATGGCTGCATACATACCAGCTGGGATAGCATGTGATATGTGCTTAGAGTAAACAAATGCTTGTACAGTAATAGTCCTCTGCTTCCTTCAATGTCACAGTCCTTGCCAAGTTCTTCTTCTATAAACAGCTTTTAAACTCAATTAATAAGAGGCAGAATTTCATAAATGAGTTTTTCATGCATATCTATATATAAGCAAGGATGAATAACATTTTACATGTGAATTCATTAGGTTACTGTATATTGTTCTGCTCCTTATCCGTAACAATAAGGGATTTGAACTAGAATAAACTAAATTTAAATCCCAGGCATTATTGCTGCAGGTGATGGAACTCAAGTCTTCAACTACCATTCCTCCATGGTTCCACAACCATATCTTAGTGGAAAGAAACCACTCAGAAATGTCAAGAATTAATTAAAATGATTGATGCGGCCCATGCAGTGATAGATACTGTTAGACTAAAGAAGGTGAGGAGAAGAAGCTTACTATTTCACATGATCGACTTTGTCAAATCACTGAGGGCTTACCATCAAGTATCTTTGCTATTCTGCTGTGGCCGGCCTCCTTAGCTTCCTGATAGGGCGTCTTACCCATGAAGTTTTGTAGAGTCATACTAGCATTATAGGCCAGTAGAAGCAGGCAGACCTGATAATACCCCCGGTAGGCCGCCAGATGTAACGGTGTGTCCTGGTTCCTGTTCCGGGCATTCACATCAGCATTCCTGAAACACAAGGATGAGACTGGTCAATTGGTCCACTGCACAGTATTAGTGTCAGGCCAAGAGTAACACACTACACAGAGCATGCAGATTACCATTGACCCATAACAATGGGGTCCATGTACTCATCATGGGGAACATACCTACCAAGTATGAGCTCGATCAATCAAGGTGAGGTAAACATATTTACAAGCCAAAATTTGCCAAATTATCAAAACTTCACATTTTTTTCCCTCAAACGACCTCCAGTCTAAAACCAAAAACTATACCAAACAAGAAAACTACTACCCAATAAGGAAGCTACACATGTAATTTCAGATTGATCGGGCAAAGAATTTGGACTTATTGTTTTTACAAGGCTTCTAGTGACCTCTGATGACCTTTGACCTGGTCCCAAAATACTAGGGTTCATGTACTGAACATGGGGAACATACCTACCAAGTATAAGCTTGATCCATACTGGTGAGGTGTACTTATCGTGTATTCACACACACACACACACACACACACACACACACACACACACAAACAGTCATGACTGAAGTCAAGAAATCCAAAATTACCATTGCAACCAGAGATAAATTAGAGAAAGAGAATTTGGCATGATTGATATATATGAAAGATGTAGCATTGCATTCTCTTTTCTCTACATCCCATCTCCCAACCAATAAACATATGCCCACCTATTGAGAAGCAGTCTCCTGATAAACAGATTGATAACATGAAGCTTCATTAACCACATGGGAATACTCTTTCAGGTAGGGAAATTCCCAATGAGATAAATCTCATATCCACATGTTTATCCAGCTGTGAATTGGGGCCAAAGCCAAAGAGATGATTATGAGCATGCATGTTTTCATTATCTGGGGTGATATGATTGCTAGTGGTAGATGGACTGATGATGAGACCTCCTATAGTGACAATGATAGGTGAAGCAGAAAGGTTTATCATCCCAGACAGGTCTTTCTATAGGAATAAAGGAGAGTCCACGTCCACCAAGTTTTGTTCAGATCAGACAAAGTTAGGGAAAATCGCATTGACTCTATGCAAATTAGTATACCTTGAAATCACTGCCATGTTTTTCAGGAGCAACTGTATTTCACACCCATCAAGTTGTGTGAATTAGACGAACTTGATAATTTTGCATGAAACATGCACAGTAGAGGGCAGCATCCAAGAATTTACTAGGCAGTGTATCAAGTTTTGAGCAATCAATAATAACTCCACCAGCTTCACATGTTGAGGGAGATGATGATGGTTACAACTGTGGTATTGCTCATTCAGTGAAGGTTGGAGCTTTAAAGTATGGGCTGTACTCTACCTACCAATGAAAATCATCTGCCTATAACTATAAGCAGTGGGTGGCATGTACTTGGTATAAACAGACTCTTTCCTATGCATAGTAACAGACACAATAGCAACCAAAGGGGAGGCCCCTAATCAAATTCTCTAAGGTAAATCAGTCAGAAGATTTCTTCAGACATGAGATTAGAGACAAACACACCACAGCAAGGGGCATCCATGGCCTTCCTCATGACCAATGTTATCACAAACTTGGACTGTCTGTATTTTTAATCCTGTTAAATTAAATTATTCAATAGTGTGGACACACTGATTCTGAGAAACAGCTATCCACCGTAGGATGTTAGGGTCCTCCCTTGGTGTATGATTATATCCCCCCAACACTATCCAGCATATTACAATGTTGAGGATTTAGCTGCCATCTTCATCACCCTCGAAAAATGTGTACAATTTATCCGATCAAAACTTGTCCGCCCAAGTCAAAATTTCAGATGGGTTTGAATGCTGGCGTCACAGCAGTCATAATAATGTCAACTTTTTGGTATTTTGTGCAACTTGGTCGAAAGATTTCCCAACAAGACCTAATATGAGTAGCCTTTTCATCGGCACTGCGATATCTGCCCAATTGCGGAGATATAGTGTCTGTAGAGGAAATGCATGGATAGTTATTCTGATAAGATGTTTGAGTAATAGTAACAGTGTTGTATAATTGTCTACTATTATGCGGATCGTTTGTAATTCAGATATCCGAGAGAAATTCTACAAGTTGTGTTAGAGATACTGTATTCTGATGACAAAGTAATGAAGTTTTGAAGCCTATCACTCACTATCTATATATTTCTGTATAGAGCTCTCAGTGCAACTGATCCCCCACCACATATGTACCGTATATACAACAATACAACTTTTTAGATTCAGGTGACAACTGCAGGGATGCAACAGCTGATATATTTGGCCATGTGGTTGCCTTTGTATGTATTTCATGATTTGGGTGGATTATTACTTCATGCTAATTAGGTCTAATATGCAGCACTCACTGAGCCAAAGCTAGGGTTTTCCCCTGTTAATTCCAGCAATAATACCATGACTAACTATTCCTAATCTGTATTTGCAATCTTATGGAAACAATGATACACATTGATTGCATTCGTGAAGATTGCCATCACTATTCCTCATTACCAGGGAATTTCCCAAATTAGTTTCTATTCCCTGCAAACTAAAAGTGCATCATTCATTAATCAAATATTGAATCGACCAGACAGTTTATACATACCCAACGAAGCAGCAATAATGGGATGAATAGCGGCAGGGGAAGCAATTCTTTGTTGATTGAGACAGCCTATTATCACACAGTATTAATCAACTAACGAAGGCACAGCCATGGATCAGACAAGGGAAAATCCCCATTCTTACGAATGACAATAGCTGTATTCAGCTTGTGTTGAATGACTTGGCATTGTAGCAATATACTATGGCAGTTCGTGCTTGCATAACAGAAGCATACTTAAAGGTATACTGCAGGCTCCATAACATTAGGAGTGACCTTGTAGATAATGTATAACTAAATATATTGGTCCAAACCCCATCTCAATCCGATATTCCTATGCCGAGTTATTAGCGTTTGAAGTTACACCACTT